>JBCEWE010000513.1:205000-272500 GCA_039877035.1 Silurus lanzhouensis | reverse complement strand
ACAATTATTGTGTTTTGGTCACCGTCTCCATGGCCCGTGGGCTTCTTCTCGGTCCGAACGTATGGAGCCATCTCATTGTGTATATGCAAATGTTTTTCTGAGGGTAAATCTCGAACCTGGCACCCGAAAATTCTCAACAAGCTCGGAGTCACAGCCGCATCGTTAGCATCCCATTAAAGCATCGCTTGTGTTCGCTAAGAGTTACATATCCGAGATCTGAAACTGAGTCTATTAAAAAGTCCAGCAACTTAAAATAATGTTCTTTACTCAGCGTTTACACAGTCATTTGCTTATAAAATTGTATAAAAGTTGATCTAATTTATATTTAAAAAGTTCCTGTTCTTTGTAAGATGCTTTAGAGTTGAAAAAAAAATGTATGATATATATTGGCAGATTTGGTAAGTATGAGCAATGACAGATGTGGAAAATTATTATTTGTGTTCATAAAAAAGCTCTAATGGATATCGAAAAAGATCTCTTTGTTAAATACATGGGAGCCTCAATTATTGCCATTCTTATAAATCCAGAAAAGTAAAGTATATTCGGAGTATATTCCCACTGATAATTAATATTTAGAGTATATCTGGGTGAGTAGGAACATACAATTGTTCAACCATGACTTCTTGTTTCACAGGGGTACAAATAAAAGGTAACACATACCGAATTCCCTTAGTCATCACAAATGAATAACCATTAACAAGGAATATAACTGTGATGTCATGTGAAAAGTTGTTGAACTTTGACAAGGGTGCCAATATTAATGAAAAGGCACTGTGTGACGTTTGCCTGACAGTGTTTTATGTTTTATTATATCGTAAAATTATTATATCATTAGTATTTCATGGGTAATTGGAGATTTGACTCACAGGCAAATGAATATTGGTGCGATTATAGCAGCAGCATAATGTGGAATCAGATCAAGAGCTTTAGTTTGTAGTTAGTTGTAGTTACTGTAGTAGGTTCAAATCAAACATCAGAATGTGAAAAATGTGTTATCCCGGAGTACCATAGTCATTTGTGCATGAGAAGTTGGGAATGACATAGACAGCAGTCTTTAGAGTTTACACAGAATGGTGCGAAAAACAAAAAACATTTAGTGAGTGATGGTTCTGTGTCTTAGTGATGACCGAGATCTGAGGATTATTTCTTTTTTGTATCTCATTTTGTATGAAAGATGTTTAACTCTAACCTTAACATCCATAATGTATATAATTTTAATATTTTTGTATGCTATTTTGGTATCACAGACAGTTAATTAAAAAAAGACCCTCCATTGAACATCATTGCATGGTTTGGAATGTGATCAATAAAATACGAATTTAAATTTTCGCTTCGCACCATTTGTTCAGACCAAACTTGTGTTACCATGATGGTGATGATTTTAACACAAAACAACGCTTCAATCACTCCTGTATTTCCATTCACTCCCATTGAATTTAGATCCATTTATATTTGTCTTTGCTTGGAATCTGATCACTTGTCTCTTCCTTCCTCCTGTGCCTGATATTTTTCCCTCAGAGGACGTGACATTAGAGAAGGCAACAGCGATGAGCAATTTTCCAACAGCTAACCTTTTCCAAATAGATCTAAGCTGAAGTACGTTATCAAGGGCTTAGTGATTAGTCCAAAGAGACTAGAATCTCGCTGTAATTTGTCACCTCAGTGAAGAGTTTGATTTAACGATTGTATATCTTAGATTCCGAGCAGTGTTTGCACTTCTGATGAATGCTGATTTTTAATTTTAGTTGTTATTGTATTAAGAACCACCGAGGAATAATCCCAGGTCGCATGATATACAGTATGTACAACTACTAATTCATTTCAGTGAGCATGTTCGAAAACAAGAGTAAAAATGTTTTTAATCTGCCTAGCATCTAGAAAATTGATATTACAAGATATAAGTTTATAAGTTAAGCTAGCATTTTCACAAGCAGACTAGTTAGCTACAGGAACCTGTATGCTAGTTGCCATGGCACAAAGCTTACTTTAGAAAGGAACTGTTTGCAAACTTTGCAGATTAACTAGCTAACTAGCATGCTAACTTGAGTAACTAGTATTCAAATTTCAATGGTACAAAGCCAACTTAGAAAATGAATATAAAATATTATATTTATTTTTTTTGTTTTTGGTCCATATCTTTACAGACTACCTGGCTACAGGAATTAGTAGACTAGCTTTCATTTCACCAAGCTAATTTAAAACTAGAAATTAACATTTCTTTCTTAAGGTTAATATACTATATGGAAATAATATTGGGACACCTGACATTTCCAGCCATATCTGCTATCTCCTTAAGCTGTTACCAAAAAGTTGAAGGCACACAATTGTTTACTGTAGGTGGTCTTTGGATGTGGTAGCATCAAATTTTCCCTTCATTTGAACTAGGAGACCAGGAGTAAATCACTAAAACCACTTCACAGTGATTTACATTTTGTTAGCTGAGGTAAAAAAAACAACAACTTAATACCAAAAAGCCCATCTGTATCTTGTTCATTTTGTTCTCCTTATTTTGAAAAAAAAAATCCTCTTTTTTCTTGTATGGTCGATGTGAGAGGAACTTTTTAAACCCTTATCAAATGCTAAAAAGCACCAAAATCTATCCCATCATGCGGTTTCCCTCTTCACTAAGCTCCTGGCCCTAAAAGCGGAAGCCCGTGTTACATCCAAACCCACTGTTGATCCAACTAAGGCTTGGTAAAATACCCATAATCCCTTGATAGTAATGTAGCACTGCCATTTACACCAGGCCAAATATATGCAGTGATACATTTACAGCTGCACGGGCATGACTAAGTACATTAGAAGAAAAGTAAAAATCAGATGTAAGTCATAATATATATATATATATATATATATATATATATATATATATATATATATATATATATATACACTATATTGCCAAAAGTATTGGGACACCTGACAGTTCCTGCTATATGTGATTCTTTTCCAAACTGTTACCACAAAGCTAAAGGCACTCAATTGTACAGAACATCTTTATATGCGCTTTAATAGAATTTTGCATTCACTTGAACTTGGAAACCGAAACCTGTTCCAGCATGGCACTGCCCCTGTGCACAAAGTAAGCTCCTTGAAGATCTGGTTTACATGCTTTGGAGAGGAAGATCTCTGCTATAGAGCTCTGATCTCATCCCTACTGAACACCTTTGGGATGAATGTGAATGCTGACTGCACCCCAGGTCTCTTCACCTACATCAGTACCTCCCTTTACTAACACCTTTGCAGCTGATGAACACAAATATCCATAAACACACTACAAAATCTAGTGGAACATCTTCCCAGAAGAGTGGAAGGAATTATAAGAGCAAATTTAGACTAAATGTGAAATGCAATGCTCAAAAAATCACGTACCGTACTTATGGATTGGATCACACGAACCAGCATTCGCTTTCTCTTTTTCTCTCTTTTGTCCATACACTTGCCCATTTTTCCTGCTTTTAGCACATCAACTTTGACAAAAACGTTCACTTGCTGCCTAATATGTTCCACAAACTAACAGGTGCCATGATGAAGAGATAATGCCTGATCGATGTATAAGAAGACCAGTGCACGCCGTCAGCTCGATAGTTTCCTCAACTAACAATGCTGAACTGAAACTTATGTTTACCCAATCAGAAGGGAGCAGCTGCTTGAGGAAATCACATGATACATTTATAAAGTATAACACAGGAATCATATACAGTATATAAAACAAACAGAAAATCATTAATACCAAAAAAATAACAAAATATTTCTTTCTTTTACCAAAATGATTCTTACACTAGTGGCACACTGCAGTTCTGAGAATTTCCATGTCGATGATGAACACCCACAGAGTTCTTGCTGTATTTAATGCTTCCTGAATAAAATGTATAAAGAGGTGGTTTTAAAAACTGGCCTAAATACCAAACTATATAAAAATGTAGTGTTATGCCTGAGAACTGAGAAATGTTCTGAATTGAATCTGGCTTGGATTTTGTGCTTAAGGTTTAATATTCAAGTGTTATAATGATCCCATTTCAAATAAGCTCTTTTATATAAGCTTTATAGCTCTTCAAATTCAGAATCAAATTTTATGATTTAACAAAAATGCTACATCTGGCATATTAGGAAAAGTAAGGCGGATCAGATTATGAATTTCAGTTTAAACAGTAATTTATTTCGCAGCATCGGATGCTTTAAATATTTCGACACCTGACATAACCTCACCGTGTCGTATGATCTGTTAGACCTCCCAGTTTGAAAATTAATTAATTAATTAAATGCATTTCCCTTGAGCGCCCCCAGGTGAACATTCAGTTTCACTACAATGCCAAAAATAAAGCACACACACACACTTTTATAATATTGCTTCTGGGACAGCCAAAAAATAAAAAGTAGCTCATGTTAAATGTATCTAGGATGACCTTTCATGAACCACATGAAGATGCTGACATGAGAGATGCGTTTATGTAAAACGGATCTATTTCTGCCTCCGACACAAAGAGTCGGTGCGGTCAAAATCCTGAACACATTTCTCCCAGCGTTGAGAAATCCCTGCTCGGAGTAGACGGCTGTAGACCGATCGCCCTAGAGCAGATTTGGTGAAAAGTCAGCGGATTAAAAGAGCCGTCCTGAGAGCGGGAGAATAATAGAGGAAAGTAGGCCAGCTTGATTAGACCTGGAGTAGAAGCATCCCCTCCCCTGGAACAAAGACTCGCCCTTTTCCTTTCCCTTGTTGCTCTCTTGCAGAGACACAGTGCATTCAATTAAATATCAGAAATGTAGAAAATGATGAAACTCTCGAAGGAGAGACAGAAAACAAGAGCAAATTTCAGACACATAAACTCTGAATGAAATGGGTGGTTAAGCAAGGTAAGTACACAACACAGATATGATACAGAAGCACACAACAGATACACATTACTGATACACACTATAGATACACAATATATAGAAATACTACAAATACACACTGTAGATAAACACTACAGGAACTGTAGAAGCAATACGGACAACTCTTCACACTACAATTACACACCAAAGACACACAACACAGATAAACACTAAAAAATACACACTGCGGATACACATCTCTACACATACACAACCCTGTATATAACCCCTGCAGATATATGCTACACATAAATACAAAAAAATATGCATGCAGCTGTGCACATAAACCTTCCAGATACACACTGCAGACATTCATTTCACATGCACACTGCACATAAACCTTCCTGAAATAAACATTTTAGATGATTTATTATATAGAAAAATCACTTGATGGACAAAAGTTTGCAGACACCTGACTTTAATGTGCTTTTTGAACATCTCATTTCACATGTAGTCCACATTCGCTGTCATAATACGCTCCACTCTTCTGGGATGTTCCAATAAATACTACAGATACATAATACAAAAATATAAAAAAAAATACAGGTACACACTACAGATAAACTTGAAAAAGTAAATACTACAGATGGATACTGCAGATACACACGACAAATAAAAAAAAAAAAAAACAATACAGATACACATTACAGATAAACATAAAAAATAAATACTACAGATACACACTACAAATAAAACATTAAGAAGATATATTACAGATACACACTCCAGATAAATAAATAAATATATATATATTACACGTACACACTATAAAATAAATACTACAGATGCACTCTACTTATAAATACTACAGATACACACTACAGATAAATACTACAGATACACACTACAGATAAATACTACAGATACACACTACAGATAAATACTACAGATACACTACACTATAAAATAAATACTACAGATGCACTCTACTTATAAATACTACAGATACACACTACAGATAAATACTACAGATACACACTACAAATAAAAATATATTACACACACTATAAAATAAATACTACAGATGCACTCTACTTATAAATACTACAGATACACACTACAGATAAATACTACAGATACACACTACAGATAAATACTACAGATACACACTACAAATAAAAATATATTACACACACTATAAAATAAATACTACAGATGCACTCTACTTATAAATACTACAGATACACACTACAGATAAATACTACAGATACACACTACAAATAAAAATATATTACACACACTATAAAATAAATACTACAGATGCACTCTACATATAAATACTACAGATACACACTACAATAAATACTACAGATACCTACTAAAATACTACAGATACACATTTCAAATAAAAATATATTACACACACACTATAAAATAAATACTACAGATGCACTCTACTTATAAATACTACAGATACACACTACAGATAAATACTACAGATACACACTACAAATAAAAATATATTACACATACACACTATAAAATAAATACTACAGATGCACTCTACATATAAATACTACAGATACACACTACAGATAAATACTACAGATACACACTACAAATAAAAATATATTACACACACTATAAAATAAATACTACAGATGCACTCTACTTATAAATACTACAGATACACACTACAGATAAATACTACAGATACACACTACAAATAAAAATATATTACACATACACACTATAAAATAAATACTACAGATGCACTCTACATATAAATACTACAGATACACACCACAAATAAAACATCAGGAAGATATATTACAGATACACACTCCAGATAAATAAATAAAAATATATATATATATATATATTACACGTACACACTATAAAATAAATACTACAGATCCACTCTACATATAAATATTACAGATACACACTACAAATAAAAATATATTACACACACACACTATAAAATAAATACTACAGAAATACTACATACAAACATAAAAAAATAAAAACTACAGACACACACTAGAGATAAATACTACAGATACACACTACAATTAAATACTACAGATACACAATACAAATAAACATCAAGAAAAAATACTACAGATACACACTACAGATAAATACTACAAATACACACTACACATAAATACTACAGATACACATTACAAATAAGTACTAAAAAATTCTACAGATACACACTGCAGATAAAAATAGAAAACAAATACTACTGATACGCACTGTATAAATACTTTACACTACAGATAATCACTATAAACTACAGAAAACATTGAACATAAATATTACAGATACACAATACAGATAAATATAAAAAATAAATACTACAGATATGTACTACAGTTAAATACTACAAATAAACAAAAAAAATAAATACTACAGATACACACTACAAATACACACTACAGATAAATACTACAGATACACACTACAAATAAAAAAATGATACAGATACACACTGCAGATAAATAAATAAAATATATAAAATATATTACACGTATGCACTATAAAATAAATACTACAGATGCACTCTACTTATAAACATAAAAAATAAATACTACAGATGCACTCTACTTATAAACATAAAAAATAAATACTACAGATGCACTCTACTTATAAACATAAAAAATAAATACTACAGATGCACTCTACTTATAAATACTACAGATAAGTACTACAGTTGAATACTACAAATAAACATAAAAAAATACTACAAATACATACTACAGATAAATACTACAGATACACACTACAAATAAGTACTAAGGAAAAATTTTACAGATACACACTGCAGATAAACATAGAACATAAATACTACCGATACACACTGCATAAATACTATACAATACTATATACACTATAGATACATACTACATGTACTCACTACATATAAATATTACTCATATGCACTACAGGTTAATGTTGTTCAAATAGCACGCATACACGCTAAAAAAAGCTATACAACATGTACATATTACAGTTATAAAATACAAATATACACACAAGAAATATACACTACAGATAAATACCAATAATACACACTGAAGATACACACCTCGGCCAAACGGAGAGCAAAAACACATTCACACATTCAGATATTGAAACCGAACACCAGATGTGTGCGCTGCATCTAATTACAATGTTTGTACACACACCTGAGAACCTAAGAACCGTGTCAAGTCAATGTTTGTGTGTGTGTGTAATTTTTTCCCCCCGAACAACAAAAACATGCAATCACAGGTGTTCGGTTCTGCCATAAAATCAGATGAAGAAAGCCAGGATGTGAACAATCACATGAATAATTAGATTCGATGCACAGAAGCATTGCAAAGCTGAGGAGATCAACCCTGAGAAAAGAAAACTATAAAAGCAAACAAGAGAAAAATACAAAAGCTGTAATTCTTGTGCAATAATACGATGCACAGATGAGGAGATTTCTATTCAGCATCTTTGTTTACGTTTTTATTCTCCGGTTCTGTTGCACAATTACATCTCCATCATCTGTATTCAGACACATCGCAAGATTTTGGGTGTAAAATTGATTTTATCTCGCCATATACACACAACACCGAGCTGACTTCATATTGAACAAACAAAACAAAAAAAGAAAAAAACTGAAAAAGAAAACCCTGCTGGGATTTTCAGTCCCTAGAGTGACTCTAAAATGGTGCAAGCTATAACTTCTTGTCAGCGAAAAAAAATAAATAAATACGAGTTTGTAGCCTTCACTGGTTTGGCAGTGACACAGGAAACACATGAGGATGTTAGTTTTTCTGGGATCCAAATGAATGGGTCCTCGGCTCCCAAAGGAGACGTTCTAGTGCTTTTGACATTTCACAGCACGTCCCAGTCGTTCCTCTGGAAGTTTAATTTTACGCATCGTGCAGGCAATATGAACTGGCAGGAAGCTGCGAAAAAAAAGAAAAAAAAACGGTTCACTCACAGGTGGGAAAGTGATTTTCCCTCTGCGCCTGTTTTCATGTGCTCATGGACACTTTATTTAATCAGAGCTCATGCTCAGTTGTTGCTCTCTGGAGGAAAATATGACAATAAAATTTAAAAAAAAAACAAACACGAATGGAAAGGTGTCCAGGAGGTGACTTTTCCTCTAAAACATAGCTTTAATTCTATATGTGACAGAATGAAGGGGCTTCTTGGGGCATTTTGTGCAAAACTAAAATGGCTACAGATAATGAAATGGAAATTAAAGCACAAGAGATGTCATATAAATTTATATATATAATTTAAAGGAAATAAATAAATAAGGTCACTCTACAGTAAAGGAATAATTCATAAAAAACTTTTGTTATATATTACTTATTTTTGCTTATTAGTGTATTAGAGTAGTGTCTTTTTTTTGCATGTTTGTTACATTTTAATGTTTCAGATCATCAAACTCGTTTAAATACTAGTACAAAAACAAGTGAACACAACATGCAGTTGATTTTTATTATTGAGTGAAAAACTAAATCCAAAACTACATGGCTCTGTGTGAAAAAGTGTTGAATTGGAATAGCTGAATTACAACAATTCTGCATAGCTGAGTGGACCAAAATTCCTCCACTCATCTATGCAGAATTGTTGTAATTCAGCCACATTGGAGGGTTTTCGAGGATGAACCGCATTTTTAAGGTCATGCCACAGCATCTCAATAGGATTCAGGTCAGGACTTTGGCTAGGCCACTCCAAAGTCTTCATTTTGTTTTTCTTCAGCCATTCAGAAGTGGACTTGCTGGTGTGTTTTTTTTTTTTATCATTGTCCTGCTGCAGAACCCAAGTTCAGCTTCAGGTCACGAACAGATGGCCAGACATTCTCCTTCAGGATTTTTTGGTAAACAGCAGAATTCATGGTTCCATTTATCACAGAAAGTCTTCAGGTCCTTAAGCAGCAAAACAGCCCCAGACCATCACACTACCACCACCATATTTTACTGTTGGTATGATGTTCTTTTTCTGAAATGTGGTGTTACTTTTACGCCAGACGTAATGGGACACACACCTTCCAAAAAGTTAAACTTTTGACTCGTCAGTCAAAAGTTTTGGGGATCATCAAGATGTTTTCTGGCAAAACTTAGACAAGCCTTTATGTTCTTTTTGCTCAGCAGTTTTCATCTTGGAGCTCTGCCATGCAGACCATTTTTGTCCAGTCTCTTTCTTATGCTGGAGTCATGAACACTGACCTTAACTGAGGCAAGTGAGGCCGGCAGTTCTTCGGATGTTGTTGTGGGGTCTTTTGTGACCTCTTGGATGAGTCGTCACTGTGCTTTTGGGGTAATTTTGGTCGGCTGGCCACTCCTGGAAAGGTTCTCCACTGTTCCATGTTTTTGCCATTTGTGAATAATGGCTCTCAGTGTGGTTCACTGGAGTCCCAAAGCTTTAGAAACGGCTTTATAACCTTTTCCAGATTGATAGATCTCAAATACTTTCTTTCTTATTTGTTTCTGAATTTCTTCGGATCTCAGCATGATGTCTAGCTTTTGAGGATCTTTCGGTCTACTTCACTTTGTCAGGCAGGTCCTATTTAAGAGATTTCTTGATTGTGAACAGGTGTGGCAGTAATCAGGCCTGTGTGTGGCTGGAGAAATTGAACTCGGGTGTGATAAACCACAGTTTTAACAGGGGGTCAAACACTTTTTCACACAAGGCCATGTAGTTTTGGATTTTGTTTTTCCTCAATAATAAAAACCTTTTAAAAACTGCATGTTGTGTTATCTTTCACTAATATTTAAATTAGTTTGATGATCTGAAACTTGTGTGTGTGTGTGTGTGTGTGTGTGTGTGTGTGAACACTTTTCACACTACTGTATATTCCACTAATACACACTGTGAATACATACATTCTTCAAATAGGCACTATAGATACACTGCAGAAATACAATACAGAAAAATGAACAAATAAACACAGCAGATAAACACTAAGTACAGAGTACAGATAAGACAAAGAGAAACAATACAAAAATACACTGCAGATAAATATTACAGATACACAGTACAGATAAACTCTGTGCATCAACACTACAGATAAAAACATGAAATACACACCGCAGAAACACACTGCAGATACACAAAACAGATCAACACATGAGATACACACTGCAGACACATACTACACACACACACACACACACACACACACACACACACACACTGCACATAAACACTTCAGATACACACACACACACACACACACACTGCACATAAACACTGCAAATACACACTATACATAAACACTGCAGATACACAATGCAGATACACACTGCACATAAACACTGCAGATACACATTGCAGACACATACTACACACACTGCACATAAACACTGCAGACACACAATACATATACACACTACACACACTGCACATAAACACTGCAGACACACAATGCAGACACACTTCACATTAACACTGCAGATACACACTATACACTCACACTGCACATACACACTACACAAACACTGCAGATACACACTATACACTCACACTGCACATACACACTACACAAACACTGCAGATACACACTATACACTCACACTGCACATACACACTTCACATAAACACTGCAGATACACACTATACACTCACACTGCACATACACACTTCACATAAACACTGCAGATACACACTATACACTCACACTGCACATACACACTACACAAACACTGCAGATACACACTATACACTCACACTGCACATACACACTTCACATAAACACTGCAGATACACACTATACACTCACACTGCACATACACACTTCACATAAACACTGCAGATACACACTATACACTCACACTGCACATACACACTACACAAACACTGCAGATACACACTATACACTCACACTGCACATACACACTACACAAACACTGCAGATACACACTATACACTCACACTGCACATACACACTTCACATAAACACTGCAGATACACACTATACACTCACACTGCACATACACACTTCACATAAACACTGCAGATACACAATTCAGATACACATACACACACTGCTCATAAACACTACAGATACACACTACACACACACACTGCACATAAACACTACAAATACACAATGCAGATACACACTACACATACACACTTCATATACACACTACAGATACACACTGCACATAAATACTACACATACACACTGCAGATACACACTAGATAAACACTTATATACAATACATATTAACACTACATATACCCAATAAAGATGCAGATACACAACACAGACACACTACGCAGGTAAACATTTGAGATACACACAACGGATATTATATACACACCTTTTTTGTTTGTTTGTTTGTTTGTTTGCTTTTAAACCTTTACCAAAATGTTAATATGTTCTATTACAGTCCTGAATTGAAAACCTGCACGTTTTTTCTTTTTTTTTGTAATCAACATATGAAGAACCAAAGGTCTTTGGTTAGAGATCCAGTTCCCCCGAGTACAGCCTCATCCCTGCTCTGAAAATTTGATGTGCAGGAGTTTATATGCGGCATGACGGCTTCGTGTTTGCTCAGACTCTTGTTTTGGTTCACTCTCATAAAATGTGCAGGGCATAATCAATGCAAAGATTTATTCCGATGCAAACACAAACATACACATTCGTAGTCGTTGGTAGGAAAAGAAAGGGATGGGGAACCTTTACTTGAGTCGAGCATCTTGACACTTCTTGTATGACACCGAGCAGCTCAGGGCCTCGGGCGAACCAAGTGGAGGCGAGGTGATGTTTGTAAGCACAGATATGGAGATACACTGGGTTGTACTGATAGTCCTGCGGTTTCTAACAGCGCTGTGTTGACTGACATACTGCCAACTTTATTTACCAAAGTTTACTCCTGGATTAGTTTAATATATACGGAGGTAAAGTAATGTAAGAATTATCGGAGTGTCTCTGAGACAAACCTGATATGTTACTCTTTCTTTTTGCTACTGATATGACAGGTATGTTGTAGAAAAAACAGTGTTTTTTATCTATCTATCTATCTATCTATCTATCTATGATTATTTCATTACTTCATTTGTCATATAAAATGTTTGCAATCTTTGTAACGTTTGTGAATAACTGTTGTATATGTTAATTATTTGTTTATTTGTAATATGTTTGTAACAATCATTTATTTACAAAAGGATTTTGTGTAATGATTTATTTTATTTGTGAATAAGAAGATTTAAAAGGAATACTGTATATTTATATTCTCTGCATATACACGAAGTTTAATTGCCGTTTTTTTTTTTTTATTTGTTCTGTAAAATGTTTTTAGATGATGACTATGTTAATTTGCAGAATAAGCTTTTTTTTGTTATACATAAAGCATTGTGCCGTTTGTTTTTCAAACAATTGCATAAAACATCAGTTCAAAAAGTTTTGTATGTTAATTTCAATAGATGTATTTTTGTAATTCTGAGATAAACTTGTTTATTTAGGCCATGCAAATTAGCGCATGGTTGATAATTGTTTGCCTTATTTGCATATTTTTAATACAAAAAAAAAAGCTAATCCTGGTTTATACCTCAGTTTCAATTTCATTCTAATATAAATAAAGGAAAGGATAGTTTTATTAGGGTGGTGTCGACTGCAAATCGTTTTTAAACTTGTTTTTGAATGATTCTATAGTGCATAAGTTTGATTCCCCTGTAGTCCGTTTAATCTAACACACCTAATTTCTCGATCATTCCCATCTGCTGACGGCCCACATGTTCCATGTTTCAGATTGTATTTATTGTAATTCTGGCTTTGGCGATGCTTCGAAACAGATCTCACGGTGACCCCGAGTGGACAGCTCATCTGGTTTTTATAAGTTTGCTGACAAAGGCGCTCGGCGAGCACACACGCATTTGTTTCGGGTGACCGCTCTTAGTTAGGATTTCCGCGTGTCTCTGACGAGTTTGTGGATTCGACGCTGTTACCGAGCAGATTTTTCACGTCCGCTCATATCCTGAGCCATCCTTCACCTTCATCTCTCCTCACAGTACAAGTACAAATGGGTATCCAGAAATGCACCACACAAAAAAGAATTGGGAGAAAGAGCTCCTTTTCACACCCGTCACTAACCTCTGGGGTTAAACTGAAACGCTTCGTGCCTGTCTGGCCGTTTGAAGTCAGAGTAGACACCGCAAAATCTAGATTAATACGGCTGCACAAGCTCTGACTGCTGCTCGGGCTCAGCTTTGCAAGTTTCCAACGTTTCTTGGAATGATGATGTCACCGCATTTCCATCATAAAGCCTCCCTCGTGAGGCCATAATGGATTTTCAGCGCCTTCAATGTCCCCATCCTGCAGATTTTTTTTTGTTATTATTATTATTATTTCTGGACACTGATAAAATTCTAGTGTAGTAGGCGAATTTTTCTGATGCCTGCTTTGAGCGTAATTGTGTATGCAAACATGCGATTCCCTCAGCTACATCTCTGTTCCGCAATCGCGATCATGCTTTGTTTTTTTTACAGACCTTCTGGTCATTTGCATTGCCAATGCCTTTTGTATCTCTTCTCACCAGAGAAATTGGAAAATCTTCCAAATCTTTTGTGTCCACCATGATGGAATTTAATCAAGGCAATGATGAATGTATTGCTCTGGCAGTTCCACAATAGTTTCAGCTACAGTTTGGATGTTTGCATGTTGGATTAATTGTGATTTACAGACTCATGGGGTTGATACGGATACGGACAATTGAAATAACAGAATTGGAGGGGGGGGTCGAGAATTTCACGGTGAAGATGCTGGAAATGCATGAGCTGAAATATACACGAGATGCTAATGAACAATAAAATTAAATGCCACTTTAATGCTAATGACTCACCTTTTCTCAAGACAGTGTAATTATCTTTTCTCTTCCTCTTCCCATCACAAAGGCCACACATGCTGCTTGGTAGAACTAATTATGAGCAAAGAGCAGTTAAAAGTGAATAAAGACTCTGAAAGCAAATATTAGAGTAAAGCCAAATTAATAACTGAAGCACAGGACTAATTAAGGTTTGGTTACAAAAAAAATTTGTTAGTTAAAGGAATTAAGACCAAATCCTGCAGAAATTTCCAGCACCCCCCATCCTCCAATTCCAAAGGACTTTTGAATAACCTTCAGAAGGTTGATCAATCTTTCAAAGAGTTACAACACAAAGAAATTTTAACCAGTCTTACAAAAAATCCCAGCATTTCCACCCCAAAAAATTCGAACTAATCCTGACTATTCTATTAGAAATGTGTGCCAATCCAAACCACTCTGATTCTGGAATTCAGCCCAATTCTATTTAAAGTTTCACCAATCCCACCCTCTCCTTAAGAATTTAGATCAATCCTGGCCAATCCTGCAGTGTTTCCCCAATCACATCTACTCTAAAAGGAATTCAGATCAATTCTTCATAAGGTTTATCAATCAAACTCACTCCTGAAAATAATTCAGATCAATCCTAGCAACTCCTACAGAAGGTTGAACCGATCCCATCACTCCTAAAGGGATTAGAACCAATGCCTACATTACAGAAAAAAAGCCAATTTTTTGCTTTTTGCTTAAACTACGATCCCAATTGTCTAATTGAGATGTCTGACCTCTTTTCATAGTGAGAGCTGCAGGCTTTTATACTACAGCAATATTGAATTTTTGAAAGTTTTTTATACCAGCAGCTCTTACACTCGTTCCAGCTGCAAAGCAAATCACAGGTTTACAGTATATTAATGAGCTCTTTCTGTCACAATATCATTTTAAACTCATTTACATACTGTAGACCTGTGGCAGATGCACCACTCCAAGAGTAATAAAAAAATAGTAAACAAACAAACTAAAAAAAAAAAAAAAAACCCACAGAGTTATTTGGTAAAATTACAATATATTCACTCTAATAAATTAAATTCCAATTTATTAATATATACCTGTTTCTGGCAGATATGCGTTGACCAACAGGCATGTAGGATTCAAAGGCAGCAAAAGAGAGGGGACTCTAGATTCGCTTTATAGACTCAATTCATTTCCAATTTGAGTGTATAATATGAGAGACTGGATCCTTCAGCACAGCACAATAGTTTACTTTTGAAAGATTTAAATTTTCCTAAGAGGGAATCATTTACCTGAATAAATTGTCCCTGTATTAAACGTATATTTGTATTTATTTCCAGAAAGCGGAATTGGGACACTTGTTAAAAGTACTATAGAAATAAAATTGAATTGACTGAATTGCTCTTGGGCTCCATAAAGTATTGTATCTTATTTCTAGAAGGAGTCTCCAGTGTCAGCACTTTGCAACAGTAATATATTTTACCAGAGTAAAATAAATCTTTTTGAACTTATAAAACATTGGGAACTGTTATAGCTTTCTTTTATAACGCAAATGGACTAAAGCAGGATGTGTAATAAGATAAATAAAAATGACTCTTGCATAAAAAAAATTTGGGAATGATGGAAATAATATATGGGAGATAAATAGGAAAATAATATTGCACTTAAAAGGATATGGTTACAGCTAAAAGGGAAATTTACCATTCTCTTGACCAGAGTGATGTAACCCCTTTAAATCCAGGCTTATTACCTACTTATTCATGCTAAAGCATATTATTCAATGGCTACAATAAATCCCATAGGAAAAGTGTCCAGGTATAGGAAGAGTGTACGCCTGAGTAGGGTTATTAGGGATAAGTAATTAGGGAACGGATGTCCATTTATAATACTGTATATATGTATATTAATAGGTGTACACACACTAATAGGACTGTTTAGCATTAAGGATCCTGTTATAATAAGATTTTAAAGCCAGAAAGTCACACTGATTTTTGTACACACATGTACAACATTTTATTTAATCTTTCCCATCATTTTATATTTTTTCTTGTTCTTTTTCTCTCCCTATTTTTCCTCTCCGTCTCTTAGGAATGTTTTTTATAGTCCATAAAAATTGAGCGTTATATATGGCTAGCAAAGTTCTTATTGTCCTCTGAAGAGCAGCGATGGTTCTGGGTTACAAGAATTGAAGAAAAAAAATTGCTCAATGTGCCCAGTTATGGAAAACTACACAGCAATGTAATTCAATGGTAAAGTAATGTTAAAGTCTGAAAATGTTCTACTCATCCCAAAATGGTTATCAGGGGAAGGGTCTCAGCTGTTTGGACAGCCACAGGAAGTTCACCCAACCGCCTGGACGATTTGTATGAAAGGAAAGGTTTGGGATGCTGGCCTATATATATATAAAAAAGATTATAAAAAAGGTGGAGTTTCAGAAAGTCAGAGCTCAGATGTTTGACAGAAATCTTATCGGTTCATCAAAAGAAAAAAAAGAAAAAAAAACACAGCCTGGGTTTGACACACAGCAAGATCCAATGAAGGAGAAAGCTAGAGAGGGAAAGAGAGATGGATGGTACGTGGAGTTCTTGGCGTGCAAGCACAGCAGTCATTATGGATGCAGATCAGCGGGATGCTAAAGGAGGGGGTTCGACTTGCCCCAGCTGGATTCCTGGCTTTGTGTGGAATTGCCTCAGACGAGTCCAAAGCTTGCACTAATCTCTCGCCCCCTGCCCTGCCAGCTTCTCCAAAAACCCTCCAACACATCCGCCTCAGCGGGACAGCGATACTCAGCATTTCTGTCTAATCCTCTCTTTATCTGCATCTTCCCCATGTGCACTTGGGCTATTGAATTATGCCAGGAGAACTTGTTGTAATCGAAAAGCACACAGTTTAACTCTCTTTTATGTTTCTTTCCGTTTTTACTCCATTCCTTCTGTAGGGGTCCGTACATTAATTTACAGGAATGATTATATTCATGTGAAGAGTTTATTATTGACCATTTTTGTTCATGCCGCTTGCATGTGTGCGTGTGTATATAAATTACTGCGTTACTTCTAGAGCTTCTGATGCCATAAAAAAAAAAGACTGAATAGCTTCACGCCTTGATCTTTCATCAGCAACAAATATACATCCTAGGTCACTGTTGGAATAACCCTTATCATTTCTTCCAGCCTCGCAATGCCGATTGCAATCCAACGTGCGCTTCCTGCTAAATCGTTTCATATGCGCGAAAGAAAATGTTCTGTTCCTGTTATTTCTGAGATGAATTCCAGTTCCCTGTTGTGGTTTCCATGAAAAAGCTTGGGCGCATTATGAAACGTAAACGAGGGTACGATCCAAAAGTCTGGGTTCACTAGCAAGGATTGTTTTATTTCATCGGCTATCAGAGCTTCGGATTCGATTTATCCAGCTGTCAGCGTACATTTCTGTCAAATGACGCCGATGCGGTACGATTGCATACGATTTTCTCATTCATTTCCATTTAGGATTTTTTTTTTCCTCTTCCTTTCTTTCTGAAAGCAGTAGAGATAACAATACGTAACCCATAGCAGACTGCACTTATGCAGGCCGAATCTGGTTTTACTTCTTAACTCTTGCGTATTCATGACATCATGTGTACATTTTGCGTTTACTTTCAATTTTTTGCAATATTTAGACCTGTTGTCCATCAAAATTGACATTTAACAGACAAATAATCAACACCATAACGTCTATTTAATAATGTAAAGCTGAGAGATGGCAGAATCCAGCGCTCTTTTAAGTAAATATACAATAAGTCTTTTTGACTCTGGTATGATTGTTGCTGCCAGACAGGCTGCTTTGAGTATTTCAATAACCGTTGATCTCCTGAGATTTTCACACATAACCCGCTCAAAGTTTATACAGAATGGTGCAATAAAGAAAAAAACGTCCATTGTGTGACAGTACTGCAGACTGAGAATGGCCAAACTGGTTTAAGCAGACAAAAGGCCTACAGTAACTCAGATACTTACCAAGTGCAATTGTGGTGAGCAGAAAAGCATCTCAGAAACCACACCACCGCAAACCTTGAGGTGAATGAGTAATGACAGTAGAATACCCCATAAGGTTCTACTTATGCCAACCAAGAATTGGACAAGACTGGTAAAATGTGTCCTGGTCTAAGGAATTTTGATTTCTGATGAGGAACACAGATGGTTAGGATGGAATTTGGCACAAAAATGCATGAATCCATGGCCCCAACCTTCCTTTTGCATACACTTTTTTTATACATACAATCAGGCATTGAACGCCATAACCTATTTTAAAGATTGTTGGTGACCATTCGTAGCCACAATTTACTCATCTTGTTATAGTTACTTCCAGGATGAGAACGCAAAGCAAAAGTCATCTCAATCCGGGTTTTTTTTTTAAACATGACAACACGAGTTCAGTGTCCTTCAGTGGCCCTCTCTGTCACCAGTTCTAAATACAATAGAACAGTTTTGGGATGTTGTAGAGTGGGAGAGCTGCAGCATGAAATTGCACCTGAAAAATGTGCAGGAATTGCATGATGCAATCGTGTCAACATGAAGCAGAACCTCGAAAGAATGTTTGAAATATATTGTTGAATCCATGCCATGAAAACTAGCTGTTTTGAGAGCAAACGGATTTGTATTACTTCCTGACATAAGTGTACTGTTCCTAATAAAGTGCTCGGTAACTGTGTGCAAAAAAATAAAATATCAAATAAAACAATCAAGTCTTTACCACGATGATGATTAAACAGTCACGGCGAAGTTTTTTGTTCTTGTATTCCCAGGAAATGTTCCACATGCAACCCCAATTCCAAAAACGTTGAGAGAGAATTTTGCAAATCTTTTAAACCCATATTTTATTCACAATAGCGCATAGAAAACATGGCAAATGTTTAAACTGAGGAAACGTACCATTTTAAGGAAAAAAAAAAAGTGATATTGAATTTGATGGTTGTAGAACATCTAAAAAAAAAAAAACTATGAAAAAGGGCAAAATAATTAAAACAGTTGGAGAAATATTTTGCAACTAATGAGGTTAATTGACAACAGGTGAGTCCGTGTGCTGAACTGCCTGCTTGCTGTCTAGACCTCTTACTGTTTAAAACCATCCGGTGCATCATGAAACTAAAAAACACAACAAAGGACACCCAGAACTGTTGAACAGCTAGAATCCTGTATCTGACACATGTGGGACAATGATCCACTCCCAAAACCTCACTGGTATGTGGTCTCCTCAGTTCCCAGGTGTATACAGACAGAAGATGTAATGCTACACACAGTAGTAAACATGGCCCTGTCCTAACTTTTTTGAGACATACTGCAACCATTAATCATAAAAATGACAATTAAAAGCTTCTTAACATATATATATATATATATATATTTTTTTTAATTAAATCAAATATCAAATGTTTAAAATAAGAATAAAATATAGTGTATAGAGTTTTGGGACGTACAAATCAATGAATTGTTTGTGTATTTTACTCTACACCGGGTCCCAACTTTTTTGGAATTGGGGTTGTATTATGTATTTTTTTCTTCAATGAATGACATTCGATTTATATCCTTTTATACCTGCAAGTTGTAAAAACTGGTTAAAAATTATACAGATATAAACTGTATTTTGCTTGGTATATTATAGAGAATTCTGTGTCCTAAAGACTTTCTGCTTTTCCTCTGCTAACTTTGGAGGCTCCTTTCGAAAAAAATGCTAAATATGTGTTTTAAATACAAATAAAAAAAACCTGTGCAAGTTGTTATTGTAAGCCTATTTTTAACCCAAAAGGTTACAATTTTATATTTTTTAACGCAAGTCAGAAAAAAAACCTGGATTCCCAGCAGTTGAATGGTGAATTGGCCGGAAGTATTCTTCTAATTAAACCAGTCTCTTATTACAATAAAGAACCCCCAATGAATGAAACACCAGAGTACAAGTTCAAATTAGTAAATTAACAAACCATATTTATTTTTCTTATTCCGGAGTTTTTACTGTTATTTTAGTTTTGCTGTAGTTTAAACAAAAAATGAAACCAGTAAACAACCGTAAAAGTGTGATATTTAGAAAATAAAATATTGGTATCAAAAGTAAAATTAAATACCTCAAAACATATAAAGAGATACACAAAAAAAAAAAAAATACAATATAACAAAACCCAAGTGCACAATATTACACAGTCTATCAGAAAAAAACTCAGTCCTGTATGCAATATATATGAACCATCAACTCAGTCACCTACACTAGCAGTGGTTTCGTTGGGGCCCAGTTGGTGCACATTCACAGTGTGAAGAGTTAAAGAAATCCTCTTAAGCTGAAACTTGGAAAAATCACTTACATCCATCCAAGGAAACGAAGATGAACCGCGAACAGCATCAACTCACTGTTAGTGTAGTGAATAATTCCCTCAGCATGGAGAGTCAGGTCGATCCGAGCACCGTGTAACCCTGCGATCTTTACAGCAGCAACACCGCAACACGTCCAGTCGCAAAGTCCCAGGTCCAACTAGATCCTGTCTGCATTCACTGTTCACACGCGTTGCTAATGCGATAGCCGCTAGGCCTTGATCACACTTGATGGCGGAGATGGTGTCTTATAAACAGGCGGTGGCCTAGAATAATCGCAATCTTTGAGAAAACAATTTGGGGTACAATTTGGGCCGTAGTATTTTCAGGAATATACTCGGTCTCCAAAAGATTTTACCCCCTGTCTCCTGTAGCACACGCGCGCGCACGCGCGTTGCTCCTCTCTCCCGCGTTGTAATTCTCCCGACCTTTAACCTTTTGGTCAACAGTCATTGGACAACAATAACATTTACATTTAACAAAATAATTTTCTGGCTATAAAACAAACCCATATCTGAATAAAAAAACAAACAATGTTATGTAATATTACATTTTCAAATAGAAATAAAATAAATAAATTGCCATAAAACATTGGAAACAAAGCACATTTTTAAAGGTTCCTACATTATTATAGATAACATGTTAGAATATGTGCATTGATGTAGAGTATTGATTCACCCAGCAGTCACCAATACTGTAAGCTGCTGTTATAGAAAATAATGCAAGACAAAATTTAAACGGGACGTCACTGGAAGTATAAACTAATTTGTAGATTTTGTGAGATTTTCCTCCAGTCTACTGGAACATAATTTAGGAATGATGGTGATGATGATAATGATGATGATGATGATGATGATGATGATTAAAACATTTATTCTTGGAGAGTTTGTGCAATTCCTACCATTTCATTAAAATAGTATATGGGGAAAAACAGTTTTTATTATATTGAAATGATACATTAAGATCTGGTTTTGTTTCCTAAAAACTAAAGCTGAAATATTATACAGACATATTCTCAAAGAAACATTTTCCAAACAATAAGAGCCTACTGAGCAAATTTGTTTTTCAAAAATGTCCTTGCTAATGTGATCAGACCTTTGAATTCCGAAACCGTAGGTTTGATTTTCGCAACATTTTAATCCAATGTGCCTCAAGGCAAGACTAATCGGATACATGCTCAAAATCCTCAATTGAAACTAGTATTACCGAACATTTTAAACAGGAGGGGAAAAAATTGTTTACACTAAATCCTCATAAACACATTTATATGATGATGCTAATCGCCCAATGGGTGAAAATTGTATTTGTAAGGACGTATAATTCGAGAATTTGCAAGCCAATGCAGACTGCAGATGCTGTGCAGAATGACAGATGTGTAGCATAATCAGCTCATCACAAACCACAGAGGTGATGATTTGAAAATAATTTGATCAGCACAGAATTGGTGAAGCAAGTAGTCAAAAAAAAAAGACAACCTAAAAACAACATTGAATGAAAAGAAAATTTCAAAAACACATTTCGAAATAGATACATAGATTGGGTCCATGAAATTTTTTTTTTCATGGTGATTAAAAATCCAAAAATATTAAATATTATTTTATATATTTTTTTAATCATTAGATTTACTGTTACACAATTTTATCGACCGGTGCTTTAAATTTAATTTTTTTTTTTTTTTTTTTCCAAACCTCAAAACTCAAACCGAGCAATGAGAATGTGGACCGGATGTCTTGTCTTTTGTCATGAAATAAATCTGTACTGAAATTATTTTGCAGGTCCAGTTTTTTTAAAAAGGTCTACCAATGGCTTAAGAATCCCTCATTTACATCGTAATATCCTCCTAAACACACTAGAACATTTTAGAACATTCTTTTCTGGCTGATCAGGTTGTAAATGTTGGGACTGGCAAAAAAGTCTGCCTTATTGTCCGCACTACCTATCTTTTTGTTTTACAGTACCAATTTGTTTTATTTACTACATTATATTTAAGTATCGTTTTTTATATTGTTGCTTTATGATGTTTTCTGATGTTCATAGTCTCGCTAGCTGTGTTGCACAGACAATAAAATCTTCTTCTTTCGTTCTGTGCTGAAATTGAGAGAGATCCCAAATTGAGTGAATTCTTTTTTTTGTCCTGGACCATCGATCAGTCATCGATCAGTCATCACTACACGCCTTTAGATTATACTCACAACTCAATGATGGCGACTCCATGAATTTCTGGTGAATAAATGTGTCTTCAGGTTTAACCTAATAATATTGAAAATGTTTAGCTTGGCATCATATCTTCTTCTTCTTCTTCTTTCGGCTTCTCCCATTAGGGGTTGCCACAGCGGCTCTCCATAGCCCCCTGTCCTCTGAATTTGCCTTTGTCACACGAACTACCTGCATGGCTTTCTTCACCACGTCCATGAACACTTTTCCTTGGCCTTCCTCTTTTCTTCCTTCCTGGTGGCTCCATCCTCAGCATTCACCTATCAATATACCCCATGTCCCTCCTCTGCACATGTCCAAACCATCTCAATCTTGCCTCCCTCACCTTGTCTCCAAAATGTTCTACATGCGCTGTCCCTCTAATAAACTCATTTCTAATCCTGTCCATCCCGAAAACCTCAACATCTTCAGCTCTGCTACCTCCAGCTCCACCTCCTGTCTTTTACTCAATACCACTGTCTCTAAACCATACAACATTGCAGGTCTCACCACAGTCCTATAAACTTTCCCTTTCACTCTCACAGATACCCTACTATCACAAATCACTCCTGCTATCACTCTTCTCCACCCACTCCACCCTGCCTGCACTCTTATCTTCACTTCTCTAACACACTCTCCATTACTTTGCACTGTTGACCCCATTTACCTGAACTCCTCCACCTTCTCCATCTCTTCTTCCTGCAACCGCACCACTCCACTGCCCTCCCTCTCATTCACACACATGTACTCTGTCTTACTCCTACTGACTTTCATTCC
The DNA here is from genome assembly GCA_039877035.1 of Silurus lanzhouensis. Lineage (NCBI taxonomy): Eukaryota > Metazoa > Chordata > Actinopteri > Siluriformes > Siluridae > Silurus > Silurus lanzhouensis. The sequence continues at coordinate 248,571 of JBCEWE010000513.1, read as the reverse complement.
CCTTCTCTCCAGCGCATATCTCCACCTCTCCAGGCTCTTCTCCACCTACTCCCTACTCTCACCACAAATCACAATATCATCCGCAAACATCATAGTCCATGGAGACTCCTGTCTGACCTCGTCCGTCAACCTGTCAATCACCACTGCAAACAGGAAAGGGCTCAGAGCTGATCCTTGATGCAGTCCAAACTCCACCTTGAACCAGTCTGTTGTTCCTACTGCACACTTCACTGCTGTCACACTGTCCTCATGCATGTCCTGCACCACCCTCACATACTTTTCTGACACACCAGACTTCCTCATAAAATACCACAACTCCTCTCTCTCTCCACCCTGTCGTACGCTTTCTGAGCATTCTGAGTTCCTACACTCACGTTCTGCCTTTACTATTATAATTGTGTAAAGTATTTATTATTTCAAATTGAAGAGGCCATTTAAGGACTGGGAGAGAATGAAAATGAACCCTCACACCACAGGATATTTTCTGGGAAGCTAATCGTTGAAGACAAGCCTAAAATCGAGACACGTTATGCAGTTGTCAGGATTCAGGAAAGGTGAAGCGACCTCAGAATCAGCCCAATTATCCTCTAGTATGGCCCAAACATTAGCAGCGGAGCAGTAGATGCAATTTTGTTGCCGTTAATGAGTCGTCTAGATTTCACCCAGGCAGAGAGTGTTTAATATGCCTATTGAGGTCACAAGTCATTTATACAAGTTATGTATAAATGAATATAGACAAAGAAAGGTGTATATTTAGAGTGAAGCCAAGAGGCTAGCAAATAGACTGACCAATAAGAATGTCTTCTAGGATCTATAATTTGGTCTAATTAATGCCAGATTGCATGAATGCCCCAGTAATTCAGTTTCATGGCTGTCTCTGCTAATTTATAGTTATAGTTATGGTTACAGTAAACTCTGAGCTTTCTTAGTGGGCAGTGTTCTGTAAAAAAAACGGACAATGAATGAGCTTAAATTGCACATAGCTCACAAAGTATGACTTGTCAGAGCACAAAAAGCCTCACACCTGCAGTAAGAGTCTGCAAACTTATTATTAATGTATGCAGAAAAGCGCAGATTACATTAGTAGCAGAGAAAGTTATTTGAGTCTGTCATGTAGAGAGGGGAAAAAAATCACAACAAAGGGATTAAATATACAATTTAATTTCCGAGGCTGTCAGTGGGATTGTTTATTTGTTTACACTGTCCGACACCAGGATTGAGTCTGTTGGGTGATTAAGTGCGTTTCATCTTGCATGCCGGAATCTTATCTCGCACACTGCGTAATGGTATTACAGCAGTAATGCATGATAGGATGCAGACTCGAGAAGAAGAAATACACCTCAGTAATGATAAACATTACATTTTCGATAAGAACTGGTAAGTCGTCAGTATCACCGCCATCGTTAAATTAAACTCGATTCGATTCAACTTGATTTTCATTGTGCAGAGTGTCACTGTGCGAGTACAAAGCCAAAGAAGCACAGTTAACATTTAACCAGCAGTGCAAATAGCAATGGAGCGCCGAGCGAAATAGAGCATAATGGCGGTAAAGTTCAAGTGAAAATCATTGCAAATGGCAGAAAATATGAGTAGACACAAATTCACAGACATGAAGGAATGGATTCCATACCGTACGATTAAACATGGTTGCAAATGGAAAGTAAAAAAAAAGATTGTTCAATTCAATTCAGTTTTATTTGTAGAGCACTTGGACATGCAATGAACATTGTCCCAAAGCAGCTTTACAAAGATAAAGGGGTTATGAGGTTAGAATGTATACATTTAGCCTGTAGGTTTGTTCCATGTACCACCACAATTCCAAAACAATTGTAAAATGTAAACTAAAACAATTTACAATCATTTGCAAATCTCATAAAACCCATGTTTAATTTACAATAGAACATAGAAAACATACCAAATGTTTAAACTGAGGAAATGTACTTCTTTGAGAAAAAAGAAGGTTATTATGATATTGATGTCAGCAAAATGGCTCAAAAAAGTTGAGACAGGTGATTTCCGTGGTGTAGCATTTGTAGTATCTTCTCTGGAAAGTTCTGGAAACTGAGAAAAAGCAGTTGCTGGAGTTTTGGGAGAGGAATGTTGTCCCATTATTGCCTGATATAGGATTCAAACAGTCCTGGATCGTTTTTGGTGTATTTTTTGTGCCAAATATTTTTAAATGGTGCATGTTCTGGTCTGCAGGCAGAAAGTTCAGCACTTGTACTCTTCTACTACAAAGCCATGTTGTTGTAATAGCTGTAGCATGCAGTTACATTTATAGCATTTAGCTGGTGCCCTTGTCTAGAGTGATGTACAAAATGGGTTTAAGTCTCTATCAATGAATAGAGCGTCACAGGTATGCTAGATTACAAACTTAATATAAATCATCTTACGACTCTGTTAACAGGAAATTTGCAGTGCGAGGAGTGATGAGGTCTCTAAGGTAAGAGGGTGATGGTCCATACATTTTACATACATTTTACAGAAATACATTTAATAGTTTAACAAATTATAAAAATGGTGGATTGTTCTTCCTGGGTCCATGTGGGGTTCTTTCTGCGATCTCTGGTTTCCCTCTGTTCTCTGTGTGGGTTTCCTCTGGGGTCTCTCATTTCTTCCTGTTCTCTATGTTCTACCTGTTTTCCCTGTGGGTTTCCTCTGTGCTCTCTCATTTTCTTCATTTTCATGTCGTTTCCTTAGGGTTCACTGGTTTCATCTTACATGCAAAACCATAGTAATATGTGAATTGGCTATGATAAATAGCATTGTGAAGTAAATGAGTGTATGCATGGTGTCTTCCTACCCTGTGATAGGCTCAGGATCCACTTCAACCGTAACCAGGATAAAGAATGCTTGACAGATCTGAGCCTCTGGAATAGATTACAGCTGATAAAGTGCCAGAGTCATCCTGCATTTAGCATGTCTAAGCAAATAAAGTAAGCCAATATGTCAAGCTTTCTACCCTGATGAAATAAGTGGCACCATTTTATTGAAGGGCAGAGCATGAATGTGCATTACAAGAATGAATTATGCTAAAATATAAATATAAGTTATGCAGATCAGTTTTATGTCTAACTATAATGCTATATAATATCAGATAGATTATGATATTGTACACTGGAGCACAGCTCTTGTCATCATCACCACCACCATCAGCAAGTGCCATGAAATCCATTGCTGGAATTTAGTTGTGAAGCTTTAGAGTGGATATTAAATGTAGCTGAGACGAGATCCTAACAGGCGGCTGAAGTGATTTCCAATTAAAGCTTTTATCTTTGAAAGAATCAGTGGCCGAGGCAAGCCGCTTCGTGCCGGTAATAGATCTGATTACTCTGCCAGAATCTGTTATTCTCCACCAGTCTGCCCTGTAATTAAACTCCTCTTTTCCCTTTTCAGCCAATTTACTATCACTGATATATTAAATACTACTGCTTCAAATTAACGCTGTTGTTAAAAAAAAAGTGAAGTGCTCCTTTTTCTTTTCTTTTTTTTTGTGACTTGCTTTGCTATTTAGTATTTAAGCACAACTCAGCTTGGACAGCCGTCACTGAATTTTTCCTCAGCCAAGCATATAATAGACCAATTACCCTCGAAATTCAGCCAGACATCATTTCCTGTCTCTGTCAGTTCAGGATATACGAGGCGTTGGGATGGAAATATTAAAAGATATTGAAGATTTTAATAGCTGCATTCTGCTCAAAATAAATGCGTAATAAATTCACGTTTAATTAATTAGAATAAATTAAAATTTATAACAAATCCGTATTAAAATATATTGGGAGAGAGAGATATTTCTTTTTTATTCTATTTTATTAGTTATTTCATTTTATATAGCAAATTAGTCGTAAAATATCTTGGTTTTGCACACAATTCAGTTTACATGGCAATTGTTCCAGAAGGACAATCTTCTGAAGCTGGCTCAAAAGAAAGCACACAAACAGTTTGTCAAGACAACCTGTTGAAGAGCTTGAATTACTGGAATCATATCCTGTGGTCTGATGAGACTAAGATAAACTTGTTTGGCTCAGATGGTGTTCAGCATGTGTGATGACACCCTGGTGAGGAGAACCAAGAACATTGTGTCTTGCCTACAGTCAAGCATGGTGGTGGTAGCATCATGATCTGGGGCTGCATGAGTGCTGCTGGTACTGAGGGGCTGCAGTTCATTGAGGGAAACATGGATTCCAACATGTACTGTGACATTCTGAAGCAGAACATGTAGATTTATTCATTGATAGAGACTCAAAGCACTGTTCTACGTCGCTCTGGACAAGGGTATCTGCTTAATGCTGCAAATTTAAATGTAAACCTGAGGCCCTTCCTTCAGAAACTGGGCCGAACGGCAGTTTTCAAACATAATAATGATCCAAAACACACCGCTATGATGTCAACTGCCTTTCTGAGGAAGGTGATGAAGTGGTCAAGTAGAACCTTAAACCTAAACCTTATTGAGCACATGTGGGGCATCCTAAAGCAGAAGGTGGAGAAGTGCTATGTGTGTAACATCCAGCAGCTCTGTGATGTCATTATGGAGGAGTAAAAGAGGATCCCAGCAACAACCTGTGCAGCTCTGGTGAATTCCATGCCCAGGAGGATTAAGGTAGTTCTAGATAACAATGGTGTTCACACAGAACATTTCCACTTATTGAAGCAGTTTTGACATGTTCACTCAGTGTGTACTTACTTTTGTTTCCAGTTAGACACTGTTCAGTTGAATGAATGAGATAATTGTAAGTTGTAAGCGCTGCTTTGAATTGAAAAAAATTAAAAATAAAGTGAAGTGCTCGTTTTTTTCTTTGCTTTTTGGTATGTAAGTACAACTCGGATTGGACAGCCATCACTCAATTTCACCTCAGCCCAGCATATAATAGACCAATTACATTCTGACTTCAGCCAGACATAATTTCCTTTCTCTGTCAGTTCAGGACGGATGAGGCATTGGGATGGAAATATTAAAAGTGAAGGTTTTAATAGCTGCATTCTGCTCCACAGTTTGGCCCTTCTGAGTACACACAATGATGGGTTTAACGAAGTGGTGATTTTATTTTACTTTACTTTACTTTATTTCACTTTACTTTGTTTTATATTATTTTATTTTATAGACTTTTGTGACTTAAAATCTGTTTCTGTTTCATTCTTTTATAACTTGGACTTGATTATAGATGATCTGATTAGGCTTTTGTTTCACTATGGCGCGGATCTATCCGAGAACCTAATCAAAGCATGACGGCTGAACGAGGAAATCACACTTATAATTCACACACACGTTTTACATGTGTTTAGACATGTCCAAGTGTTTCCTTGTGCAACGTGATCTTTGCCTGAAGATGTGGAAGACATGGCCGTTAATACAAGTTAATACAAAGATTTCAAAATCATTTCTGTGATTTCAGCTCTTAATTTTGTCAAGTTGTCAAATATCAATATAAAAAAAAAAAACAATATTCACCTATTTTGCTTGAGATTTTGCAGTGAATTCCTCCAAGGTAACATCAGTGAACTACATCAACAGCAACATTTTTCCAGCCATACCACAAAGCTGGAAGCATTTTGCTTTAAGAGATAAAATAGTTTCCCATGGTGATTAAGTTAAATATATATATATATATATGTATATACTCCATATTCTATTTCTAAATTTTTTCATTCTTATTGTAGATTTAATGTCATTTTATTTCACTGCAGCTAGATTCTATTATATTGTAAAATAATAATAATAATAATAATAAAAATAGTGATAATTGTTTTTTTCTATTGTATTTTTATATAAAATTATGTATTTTTTATGCTATTTATCTTTTATTTCATTTTATATTACGTAGCAGTCATACAAAGCTTTTCCCTGCATATCATACAGTGTATGGTTTTTTATATATATATATATATATATATATATATATATATATATATATATATATATATATATATATATATATATATATGACAAATATAATATACATTTAATCTCAGATGATTTGTTCAATTTTCTGTTCTGAATTTTTCATATAACACAAGCTAGACCCCATTAGAAGCCATTAGGAGACAGGATTTAGTCGATCTGAGTGAGATGACACATTTTCTGCTCCTCTCAGTAAATTCGCTTACTGACAACTAGTAGTTGGCCATTAGATTTGAATTTATTAACACTAGCGCAGAACGATCCCACTTTGATCGCTTGAACGCGCCCCAGCAGCATACGAACGCCACCCTGATGGTTGCAAAGTCGCTGAACTGGATTTAACTGATGGTGCTGTTGGTTTTTAGTCTGCTCACACTAAACCATATCCAATTAAATTGTCAGAAATTCATTGTGACATTCGACAGCTCGGCTTCTTTTATCCTCTCAGACATTACAACACACACCATTCGACTCCTGCTGCTTAGCCACCGTGCCAAAGTTGTCTGCAAAAGCATGTATTGTGTCAAAAAATCGGTACATTGTACATCAGACTGAAAGGAGAAAGAATTTGATACATAGAATAGATAGCTAAATAAAAAAACAGACAGACAGACAGACAGACAGACAGACAGACAGACAGACAGACAGACAGATAGATAGATAGATAGATAGATAGATAGATAGATAGATAGATAGATAGATAGATAGATAGATAGATAGATAGATGCATACTGAGGCTGTGCTCAGGGTTTATTATGACACAAAAAATGTTTTTTTTTTCTTTCCTTTAATTGTCAGCAGTCTGTTTCTGTTTTCGTTTTTTTTCCCGCTTGATCTCAATCCACGTGTGTGTAAAAGTGTTGGCGGCAATTTTCGTGTAAGTGAAATCATGAGTGCTAAAATTTCTACTGGTAACTTGTTATTTTGGTGTCTGAAAAAAATTCACTCAGACGGTACGAGGAAGAAACCTTGAGAGGAAACAGATTTATAAGGGAACCGTTCTCATCTGGGAGGCTCTGAATGTCCATTTATTATAAATTATTTATATAAAATATATATATATATTTATATTAGAGCTGTCAATCGATTAAAACGTTTTAATTAATTAATTAAATTAATAATCGCAACTTAATCGCACAATTTTATCTGTTCGAAATGTACCATAAATTAATACTTTTCAAATTTTAATACTCTATTTTATATTAAATACTCAAGTTTTAATACTGTTTCAAAGTAATTATAATCTTTTCAATTATGTAATTCTTTGAGACACCAAACGATGCTTTTGCTACGTTTCCACACGGACGGTTTTAATTGCCGGATGTGCGCATCATTGCGGATTTTGAAAGGATAAAGTAAAGAAAGGATGTCGTGAATAAATGCGCTGAAGGTTTTATTTCGCATTAAGAATGCGTTAATAAAAATAGAGTGCATGGTGTTGGAATCGTAGCCATGTTGGTTTGGCTTTCACCCGAAAAAAGTCTCCAAACTCCCCTGCTCCAGAACAGCCCTAAACCATTAACCACCTCCATGTTTGGCTGTGGGGGTGAGGAAGTCTGCTAACATCTTCACTCCTGTTCTCTATCTTATATAAGTTAGAGCCAAATACCAAATTCTGTCCAAAAAACATTCTTCCACTCATTCACTGTCCAAATCTTGTGTTTTTGCCTTTTAACTAGTTTGTTCCATAGAAACAACACAAACATGCTTGTGCCTCAAAAAACGTTTCCAAACGTTTGGTAGGCGCAGGGAATTAAATAGGAACAAGAATGTATTAGTACAATTAAATAGAGACCTAGAAAGAGAATGATGAAGACTGAATATTCACATTTTATTTACTTGTTTTAAATATTTCAAAATCAGACACACTGAGTTAATTTTTGTGCAGTTTGAAATGGCGACCAGTGTCGACTCCAAAAATATCGATGGTTACACCTATTCGAAGAGGAGATGTTGTTTCTCAAGAGACTATAAGGATGATGATGATCAAAGAAATCGACCCTCAAGGATTTGAACACAATTTTTTTGTTATTGTTATTATTATCACTTTATACTCATATCACTACAATGTTAATCTCATAATCTTAAATAATATATATATATACAACAATAGTACACCCACCACTACTTCTACTTTTTTAAATAATAATAATAATAATAATAATAATAATAATAATAATAATAATAATAATAATAATGTGAGATCAGACTCTTTGAAGAAAAAAAGAATATTTAAAAAAGTATTCATTTCAAATCTCAAAAATATTGCACTATTTTTGTTCAAATAAAAAAAATTAGATTTTCTATCATTTGTCATCAGAATCTATATCCCCACTGGTACTATTTGGAAAAAGCCAGTATTCACATGATGTGCAATAAAAAAAAATTTAACATCTAAATAATATGAATATGATTTAAAATAATGCACGATGGAGAAGAGAAAAAGGTAAAAGAAAAAAAGGGTTGGTGGCGAAACGACTATTTATAGCCGCTGTAAAGTAAGTGACTATAAACAGATGTTTTTAATATCCGTATAAAAATGGTAACTGCTGGCGGTTGTAGAGGAATAAATCCTACAGGACATGCTGTTCTATGAAAATAATCAACTTCAGGGTGGTAACTGTTACCCTGCTTCTTGTGCTTGATGATTTGCCTGTACTCCATAAAATGTTTTATTCCTTACTCCAAGCTCATTAATGCTACAGTACAGTGTGTGTTGTGTCTGTGTGTTTGTGTGTGTGTGTGTGTGTGTGTGTTGCTGGATGTCACACTGCAAAACACAGAGCACATTTCCAGCATCATATGACCGCCAATCAACTTGATGCTGCAGAGAAATAAGTGTTAAAACATAAATACTTAGTCTGATCCTTCTAATACTACAGTCTCGGCTCTGAAAGTGTGTATCTAACGTGAAAAAAAAGAATATTCGACCGAGGCTACTGCGATCGGTGAAGCTGAGGCAGCTTTATGAGTTGAAGAGCTTTATGTACTGACATTCAAAGAGTCCACTGAGGTTGTATTTATTAAGAAAGACTTTAAGTACAGTCTGTGGGCTGAAATTAGTTTCTATTCAGGATTTATGTGAAATCTAATGAAAGGCGCATTTAAATGAGAAGGCTAGAAGTCAGGCGACGCAGGGGAACGTGTCCTCGACACTTTTTGAACGTGTCGTTTGGTGGAAACGTTCGCGTCAGATTGATGCTCTCTCTCGAATTTCTCAAAAAGGTACAAATGAATGGCATTAAAGGGTTTATTTTTACTGGAAAACATTATTTTGTGAAATATATTCATTGATTTACTACAATTAAATGTGGCACTACACTATAAATGCATTATTGGTCGGAATGCCTCGATTTGTTTTCAATTTTAGCAGCTCTGACAGAGGATCTGGCTGTAACTTAAATGTCCTGTATATCAATGGGGATTTATGACGGACACATTGACTGTGGATATATTTGGAGCTTTTCTGCAGGGAAATATTTACGATTTTTTTCTTCAGTGTCAGGTTTGGGTGACTTGCTATAACAGATGGTTTTTTTTTACAGTTTTCTGAAATAATTCTTAATATTTGCAAACCAGTATCTGAATTCCCAAAACAATTTGTACAAACAGCACAACACATTGGATTTCTTGCAAAAGCTTGTATTTTTTTTCCAAATCCTTAGTTCATCTCTCTAAAGTAAGTATTTGTGTCAATGAACATCTCATACCCATCAGAATAAGAAGTCCTTTTATCATTGTTTACAAACAAGAAGGTCAAAATGTTTAGTCATGTTGTCAGTATGACGCTGCATAGTTTCAGTATTTCCTGGTGTAAACAATGTTTTGGATTGCAATGATTGAAAATGCACAATGCTGAATTTCTTCTGTATTGTACAGTATATATGATTTCAGCAGCACAAATATTTTCATTTGATTGCATATTTGATTGCATGAGAACGAACAGGATTCACACTTCATTTCTTGATTGTTCATCCATTCACCTTTAACCTGTTTTAGAACATTGGTTGATCTGATGCCGTACACTTCCCTTCAATAGTCTTCTTTGTCTTTTCGCTGCTCCCACTTCAAACCAACTACCTGCATGCCCTCTCCACAACCTCCTTGGTCTTCCTCTTTTCCTCCTTCCTGGCGGCTCCATCCTCAGCATTGTCCTACTGATATACGCCATGTCCCTCCTCTGCACATGTCCAAACCATCTCAATCTCGCCTCCCACACCCTGTCTCCAAAACGTCCTACATATGCAGTCCCTCTAATAAACTCGTTTCTAATCTTTTCCATCCTGAAAACCTCAACATCTTCAGATCTGCTACCTCTAGCTCCACCTCCTTTCTTTTACTCAAAGCCACTGTCTCTAAACCATACAACATCGCAGGTCTCACCACAGTCCTATAAACTTTCTCTTTCATTCTCACAGATACCCTACTATCACAAATCACTCCTGTCACACTTCTCCACCCACTCCACCCTGCCTGCACTCTTTTCTTCATTTCTCTAACACATTCTCCATTACTTTGCTCTGTTGACCCCAGGTACCTGAACTCCTCCACCTTCTCCACCTCTTCTCCCTGCAACCGCACCACTCCACTGCCCTCCCTCTCATTCACACACATGTACTGTCTTACTCCTACCGACTTTCATTCCCCTTCTCTCCAGCACGTACATCCATCTCTCCAGACTCTTCTCAACCTGCTCCCTACTCTCACCACAAATCACAATATCATCCACAAACATCATAGTCCACGGAGACTCCTGTCTGACCTCGTCCGTCAACCTGTCCATCACCACTGCAAACAGGAAAGGGCTCAGAGCCAATCCTTGATGCAGTCCAACCTTCACCTCTGTCGTTCCTACTGCACACTTCACTGCTGTTACACTGTCCTTATACATGTACTTCCCTTCATAGTGATATTCAATATTCATCTGCACAATTCATCAATTCAAGAAACATTTACAAAAAAAAAGGTATAATAGAAATTTAAGGTTAACAGATGATGACAACATTTAACAATTTTGCATTGGCAATTTGATCAAAGCAAAAAGAAACATTTTAATGATTTGCACAAGTGACTCCATGATGTAGATTTTCAACAAGTAGTTCTGAGAATTTCATTTCTGATATGTGAAACACTTCAAAGCAACTGAAAAAGCCTACTTGACTATCTTTCCTTCAGTGAGGTATAAAGGAGACTGTTCTTGTATTCGAGTAATTGTACTAATCCCCATGCTTAAGTACAACTCCAGGAAAAAAACACTAGCACTCCTTTTACATTTCTACTTAAGAAAAGTACTTACTTTCGAATGAACTTCAGTGTCCAAAGTAAAAGAAGTGATCTCTGAGAATGCATAAATAATCGATGCAGTTCAGTTTTCCATTCTGCTGCACATCAGACCTTGGATATGGAGAGAGATTTTTATAGATGCAGGCACCCAGTAAAAGAACCATTACTTCAGAAAGGGTATAAAGGGGCTTTTTTACTTGTCCCATGTATATTACAGCACAGAGAATTTCTTTCTTTGCATATTCCAGCTATGTTAGGAAGCTTGGTTTAGACATGATACAGCATCCCTCGACATGATACAGCATCCCTCTCTTGAGGGTTAAGGGCCTTACAAAAGGGCCCCATAGTGGCAACTTGTAACCGGGTGTAACTTAGTAACCAGGAGCCTTAACCACTGAGCTCCCACTTTTCCTCTGCACAACAACCCCTTCTGCAATGCTTTATTCCTCTTAAACATGAAGGGAGGCGTTCTATCATGACTATCTCCATCATTATAGTAACCAATTTACTCAGCTTGGGCATTTCTTTCCCTATTCTCGAATCTAACGAGCTCGATGAAGACGCAGCGTAGGTGATGTAAACCACAGCAAGTGAATTTTTCAATGTGTCTATCACTCGGCGGTTAGCGAAAGTGTTTTTAAAGCTTGTGCGGATTAAACAGCAGGCGATCTTTAACGTCAGACCCAATTCACGAGACACGCACATAAAGACGTCTTAGATATGCAGCACTTTGTGAGTAAATTGACCTGGTGTCTTTTTTCCTTTCTTACTATCATTCTTGTCTCTAACACTTAAAAAAACACACACACATTCAACTTCGACTGTAACAGATAAACCTAATTCGGAGCACAGAAACTAAAACAAAACCCCTGATCCCGTCTTCACGGCATCCTTTTCTTTCTTTGCAGCTTTCGCATTTTCCACATCAAGGCAAGTGAAATGTGTTTCTCTTGCAGCGGATTAAAGCGTCGTCTGCATTCACGACGGAGTAAAACACAGGGGTTTTTATATGTGCATGAGTAAAGCTTAGTGCCTGAGCGCGTGAGGGGCATCAGGCGGAATATGAATGATGATGGCTCCGAGGGGAGAGTTCACAATCTCCGACGTGCCCTCAATTCATGAACCTCCATCAACAGAATAGCCTACGGTCCTCCGATGAGCACTAAAGCACATCTCATAACCCCGTGCAACATTACGAGTGATACTCTTACGTGCCCTTTCTCGAGGAGTGTCTAGTTCCCAGCTAATTCCGTGCCTTCAGGGAGGCTTCAGGTGAGAATCGGGCCTTAGCTCATCTCCCCGAAAGCGGCACAGGATGATTGAGTTCGATGCCTATGCGCAGATAGTTCAGGGCCGTGTTCGGTATGCATGTCAATTTGGATCAGGAGCGATTCATCAAAGCGCAATTGCTGTGGGCTTGTATGCCTGACCCTGACATTGATGAATCAGGCATTATTGTGGGAACAAAAATACTTTTGCCTGCAAAAGTCTAACCTAATCAGGCTGAACCGTAGCCATGCATGCCTTAAAGTCCACAAAGCCCCGGGGCTGGAACCACTGCAATTGGCAACCTAGTTATTTTCTGCTATTCCTCCAGATGCTTTCGAAAACCACAAAGCTGCAAGCAGAACCACTAGAACATACAAAGGGCTCGGAGACTACACTCAGAATCATGCGAAGGATGTAATTCGCTCAAAAACTCGGATGTCTCAATCGGTAAAGTCGTGAAATCTGATTGTTTTTTTTTTTGCCTCTGTCTCTTATTATTATTATTAATATGAACATCAATGCGACAAACAATCATACAAGAAATTGACTTAAAATTCAGAAATTTGACAGCCCATCCTGTTCATCTAATTAATCTCCCATGTCCCTCCGGTTTGGGGTGAGTCTTGTTTTTTGTAGCAGCTCATAAGCAGAAAACATGGTTTGTCTTAGCATTTTTTTGGCTTTCCAAACCATGGAAAAAAATGGAATAAATTGAGGAAAAATGTCCAACATACTGATCAAGAACGCAATTCCGTCTGTATACACAATCATTACATTTCAGCACATAGAGAATGTCCACATGGCACGTCTAATATGAACACCAAAATGATTCATTCATAAGAAATAAACAACGTATGATTCAAAATGTTTGGACACTATCAAGAAGGAATTATACTGTGTATGCATAAGGTTGTATTAAAAACGAATCAGGTTCTAATTACTGTTTTTGTTCGTCACTATCGGTTGAAAAGATTTTACACGAGTAGCAAGTAGGGTCCAGGTGGAGGACCTTCCAAGGACTTCATTTGCCTGGAAAATCTACAGCGCCATTCAGAAAGGACCTCAACCATCTTTTTTAATATGGTCAGTTTTAGAATATGCAGCTAGAAATGAAATGGAAGCAAAACTAATTAGAACGGATGCACCATACAAGACATGGTTTCAGACTAATGATCAGAAAGGGAAAAAAAGGCAGCCAGAATTAAAAAAAAAAAAAAGCCAGTCATTAAAAAACAACAATTTCTGAGAAATGGAAAACTAGCAACAAATGCTTTCTGATTTGATGAGTCACAATTGCTTTTACATCATCTGGACATTGCGTGTGTGTGTGTGTGTGTGTGTGTGTGTGTGTGTGTGTGTGTGTGTGTGTGTGTGTGTGTGTGTACTTACCGGGTAATTAGATGACACCTGGATGCATTATGAGATGGCAAGTCTGTGGAGGCAATGTTATGCTCTGGGCAATGTTCTGCTGCATGGGAAATGTGGAGTCCTGGGATTCATGTGGTTGTGGATTGTAATAGCAATTTTCCGTTCATCCTAGACCCTAGATCTATCAATCTATACAAGGTGGTATCAAAAAAGTTTCGACTGGCTCTGTTTACAAGAAAATACTTTATTTATCTATGTTTACACACTATCACCTTCAAAATATTCCCCTTGCACAGCCATACACCGCTTCCAGCGTTCCTGCCAGTTCTGGAATGTGTCCTGGAAGTCTTCTTTTCGAAGTGCGTCAAGGCAATTCATGACAGATCTTTGCGATGGTGTCAAAATCGTGACATTTGAGCAGGATATTGAGCAGGAGCCTCATCTTCGGGAAGAGTGAGAAGTTTACAGGAACCAAATCTTGCGAGTAGGGTGGGTGCAGAAGCAAGATCATGTTGTTTCCAGCAAAAAACTTACGTGTGAGGAGAGCTCGGTGACACACGTGGTCAGAATAGCAGACGTGGTAATGCACGTTGTCAGAATAGCACCAGGTGCACAGCTCCCGATGTACACATAAGATGTCTTTTGGCACATTGACTTATGAAGGTCTGTGCTCCTTCTGACTGTGCGTGTAGCCTTGTGCTGCCATCTGTTGGTGTGTTACAGAACCTCAACTTTTTGATACTACCATATATAAATATAAATAATACATGCATGTAAAAGATGCATGTGCAAAATTTGCGAACAATAATCTTTAAACCATCTTGGCATTTGAAGAACACCATGCCTTCAGTGAAGCACAGGATTGGGAGCCTTATGCTTTGCTACAAGCGGTACACCGAATTGAAGGAATCACCAAACCAAATGTGATGAGAAGACTGGTGTTGTAATCAGACAACAAGCCCAGCCATACAAACAGCTGGGAAGCTAAAAATTGTTCTTTATTGACCCTAAAGGGGACTTGTTTTGTCACAGCAACAGGCAATTGCAGACATTACACATGAGATGAAAGACAGCGAACACTACAAGACACACTTATCTGTAAGTTAATAAGTAAGCTAGACGTGCACTTGGTTGTGTGGAATAACATGTTCAGGTAATAATGTCACGCAGGGAGTCGGCTGCAAGTGCAGAAGGGTTTAACAGATAAACAAGTAATTAACAAACAAAGACAGGAAAAGAACCAAAAAAAAAAATCAACTAGAACAATGAAAAAGGATTAAACTACAGCAAGGGAACAGAGAATCATGCAACTAGATCCTTTGTAACAACCAAACAACATATCATGCTTGGCATTTAAGAAAGGAAAAACAGAAAGAGTTTTAACAGGATGAATAATTTTGTGCCCAACAAAAGAAAAAACTGAAAAAATGTGATTTGAGGACGCCATCTGTTGATCTGAGGGGAAATTGTACATAGTAATCATGACTTAATAATAAGCTTTCATTCTCAGGGAAGTTATTCCACTAGATTTTTCTGGAGATTTGTGCTCATTTTGCTAGAAGAGTGTAAGTAAAGTGTACTTAAGTCATGTGTACTGTGTTCACATTCATCCCAAAGGTGTTTAGAGGAGGTCAGAGCTCTGTAGCAGAACACTCAAGATCTTCCATTCCATCCATCCCATGTAAACCATATCTTCATGGAACATGTTTGGATCTCCTAGTTCAAGTGGTGGAAAATTGTTTTTCTACTGCATCCAAAGACTCATATACTTTCGTGTGCCAACTTTGTGGTAACAGTTAATTGAAGAACCACATATGGCTGGAAATGTCAGGTGTCCCAATACTTTTTTTTCATATAGTGACAGAACTCATCATTTTACTAAAAGCACAACAAATTGTGAGAAATGCAGACAATCTGAGGAAGGAAGATAATGTGCAAAGTTTAAAAGTTGACAATGTGAGCAAAGAAATAAATATAACGTAATAATGCGTAAATGTGCACTCCTGGGCAAAGAAAAATGACCAACAAATCATTGGTCAGGAAATGAGCAAGAATAAATCAAATGCACTCCTGAGACTTTCCGTTGACAAAACGTGTATAGTAGTATGGTAAAATCATGCTAATGTTTGCAGAGGTTGATGTAAAATTCAACATGTCTGGGTTCATACCATTTTCCACATGGTTCAAATTCTAACGTAAGAATTATAGAACAAAAAATGTTATATAGGTGAATTTTGTGTTTATCCCTGATGAGCAGCCTGGGGCGACTGTGGCAAGAAAAACCCCTTAGATGGTATGAGGAAGAAACCTTGAAAGGAATATATATATATATATATATCAATCATGATGCCTGAGTACACCCCTCACAAGGTGTTACGGCCTAAGTCAATTCAAGAGTCAAGTCAAGAGGCTTTTATTGTCATTTCTACTATACACAGTGGTACACAGTACACAGTAAAAACGAGACAACGTTCCTCCAGTGCTACACTAAACAACATAGAGCTACAACACACAACATAAAGCTACCTATGCAGACAGACAGACAACAGTACAGACAGACAACACAAGACAGTGTGGGACTATACACAAAACACAAGATAGCGCCGACCAGTAAACCTACTGTATACTCTGAATATACAGTACTGTACAAAGAGGACTATAAAGACTATAACTTGGAGTATATGTAAACAAACACAATGCAGTGCAAAAAGCAGCAGTCGACAGGTGCAAAAAACTGCATGTAAACAGTGTAATATGGTTAATTATAAATAATAAATAAATGGTGGTGAAATTTTTGTGTTTGTTGTCCTTGTTTGTATTAATTGGGTTTATCCTCTCGTCCCATGGTTAAGCTCAACCCCTGCACACCTGTGGCGTGTTAAAGCTTCATGCGGTCCCAATGTCCAACCAGCTGCTGTGATGAGTATGTTCTTTGTTTGTTTTGGATGATGTTCGGTTGTCCTGTGTCTGATTTGTCGATTGTGTTTAACTTTTTTTTCTGTTAATGTGGCTAATTCTATTCATTTCATCTGTTGCCTGTGGCAGAATGTGATATGTGAGTCGTGCTTTTGTTATTAAACGGTCAGACTGCTCGGTTTGTCTCACGTGTCCTTTCATTACTTTCCCTCTTTTTCAGTCAGACTTTTCAAAAGTGGGGTTCGTAACAAAGGGACAATACTAGAGAAAGGAAACTTGGATATACTTTAGAGTAGTCAGTGTGCAGTTTGTAGAAAAAGATCTGTAACACCCTGAAACTGAGTTACAGTACAGTGACCAGTGTCATTCGGAGATTTTTCAAGACGGATTTCACTCGAAACGGTCTCTCAAGGGTCCATCAAAGAAGTTGAGTCCTCGTGCTGTGCGTCAGGTGCAGAAGCTGCTTCAAAAAACAGACGCATGAGTGCTGTCTTGCTGTAGAGGTTGCAGAAGCGAAAAGTCCTCTTCTCTGTACTTAGGCCATATTGCAACAAGTCTGTTTATATGGCCGTCATACCAAAAGGAAGCCTCTTCTGAAGCTGGCTCACCAGAAAGCCAGGAAACAGTTTCCTATAGACAACCTGTCTAAGAGCATGAATTATTGGAACCATGTCCTGTGGTCTGATGAGACTAAGATAAACTTGTTTGGCTCAGATGGTGTCCAGCATGTGTGGCGACGCCCTGGTGAGAAGAACCAAGGAAATTGTGTCTTGCCTACAGTCAAGCATGGTGGTGGTAGAATCATGGTCTAGGGCTGCATGAGTGCTGCTGGTACTGGGGAGCTGCTGGTCATTGAGGGAAACATGGATTCCAGCATGTACTGTGACATCCTGAAGCAGAACATGATGTGTTCCATTCAGAAACTGGGCCAAACAGCAGTTTTCCAACATACTATAATAACCCCAAACACAACATCAAGATGACAACTGCCTTTCTGATGAAACTGGAGGTGATAGTGATGGAGTGGCCAAGTATGTCTCCAGACCTGAACTCTATTGAGCACCTGTAAGACATCCTTAAGCGAAAGGTGGAGAAGCGCCACATGTCTAACATCCAGTACCTCTGTGATGTCATTATGGAGGAGTGGAAGAGGATCCCAGCAACAACCTGTGCAGCTCTATTGAATTCTATGCCCAGGAGAATTAAGGCAGTGCTACATTACAAAAGTGCTCACAAAAAATATTCACATTTTGGACACAGTTTTGACATGGTTACTTGTGGTGTAATCTACAATTACTAGGGTGTACTAACTTTTGTGAGATACTGAGATATATATTTATATAATAAATTACTTAAGTCCATTTTTTGTGCTAATTTCCTAAGACCTTTTTAAGGGGAAGTTGTAGCTCGGTGGTTAAGGTTTTGGAAGGTTGGGTTTTCAGGCCCTGGTATTGCCAAGCTGCCACTCTTTGGGCCCTTAAGAAAAGGCTCTTACCCTCTGTTGCGCCAATGGTGCTGTATAATGGCTGACTTTGCCCTCTGAGCAAAGTTTCTGAACTGGGAAATGCAAAGAAAGAATTTCACTGTTCTGTAATGCACAGGTGAAAGTATAAAGCACCTTTCTTCCCCAGAAATGCATAAATATACACAATCCAAGGTATGTAAATAATGTGCAGATGTAAAATGTTAGTAGTGCTGTGCTGGAGGAAATTGTATACAGATGTGTTAGCCAGCAAGAACAGTTATAAAGACTTATAGCAGCAGGTATAAAGGACCAAATACCAAATACAGCCAAGGCTTATTTTGTTTTAAAGTATTCACTTGGGGTTGTTGATGGTGTATGAGCAGGATTTCCAATGTCCCAGGTTGCCCTAACACCTGTGCTACCCTCTGCCTTTGTCTTTTAGATGTGCTTTCACCGCTTACACTCTCTCCCAATGTACACACTTTTGTAGAGCTGTAGGTCAAGAGCGTATCTAACAATCTGTCTTCTCTATCTCTCTCAGTCGGCGTCTGTTCGAAATGTATGTGCACTCCTGCTGCCTTATCCTGAAACTATTGTACCGCTGTGTGGCTCATCTCGCTCCTCTGGATCAGCCAGATTCCCCCTGATACATACTTCTTTCTGCTTGGAGTTTCTGTACTTGTCACTCGCTCTCGGCTGCTGTTAGAACGTTTCACATGGATGAACAGGAAATATGGGAAAACCCAGGTCTTATTTTCGGTTCAGCGCAACATTGTACATTTTGTACCTGAGAAGCGATGATCCTGTGCTCATCCCTGGACTCTTAATCCTAATATGATCGTCGTGAACATCCTTTCGATGCACATTGTAGAAAAGTATTGAGAACATTAGCGATCAACTGTAGCATTAAAACCACTGACAGGAAATAGCGAATAATATTTATTCCACTATTATAGTTGCACCTGTCAAAGGGTGGGATATATTGTGTAGCATGTTAAAAGTCAGTGCTCAAAGTGGATGTGATGGATTGCAGGAAAAATGCCAATGCGTAACAATCTGAGCAATTTTTACAAGGGCCAAAAGGTACATGATCATCAGAACCTGACCATGGTGCAATGGAAGATTCCCTGGTCTGATTTCTTTTTTTTTTAGAAGAATGTAGAATGGCAACAGAATACAAGCATGTGGAGTCAATGCAATGCAATGTTCTGCTGTGTAAAGCTTGGTCCTATGCATCATCTATCTAAACATTGTTGCAAACCAAGGACCTCCCTTCATACTAATGGTATTACCTACATAAGAAGGTGGTGAGTTCAAATCCCAGACACACCAACCTGACACACCTGTGCCCCTAAACAAAGCCCTTAACCCCATATCTGTTATATGAATTAGATAAATGTAAGATTCTCTGGAAAATGGCATCTGCTGAATGCCATAAATGTAAATATAAATGTAATGGCAGTGACCTCTTTTGGAAGGATAATGCTCCCAACCACATGGCAAAGACTCCAAGGTGTTGACCTGGCTTCCAAATTCCCCAAGTATCTGATCGAGCAACTGTTAAACTTAATAACAAACAAGTCCAATTCATGGTGACCCACCTCACAACTTACATGATTTAAAGGTCTTAAAGATCTTAACGGTCTAGATAAGATGGCACACCTTCCAAAATCATGTGGATAGATCTGAGATGGTGGCACAAGGAGGACAATAATATTAGGCAGGTGGTTTTGATGTTATGCATGATCGGTGCACTTTCAGTATCAAGTGTCAGTTAGAACCTGCGTTTTAAGGTTTCTTTACCTTCTCTCATCTCAAGTGATTTTGTTTCCTCTGGCTTGTTCATCAGGGATCTAAATCTTAATCTGAAAAAGTCACCTTGAGATAATATCCTCTATAAGGACAAAAAAATGGACATCATGAGATGACCATAAGATTGGTGTGTTCTCCTTTTTGAGCATCCCATTCCATGTTTAATCTCCATTTGCTGTATAATAAGCTTCACTCTTCTGGGAAGACTTGTGCTAATTCAGCTACAAGGGTGTTTAATTCAGGTACTTTTGTATGTGAGGTGAGAAGGTCTGAGGTGCAGTCAGCGTTCACTTTCATAACAAAGGTGTTCAGTGTGGTTAAGGTGAGAACTCTATAGCAGGAGATTTTCCAATCCAATCCATGTAATATGTAATATCTCAATGGAGCTGGCTTTGTGCACAGCTGTATTGTCATGCTGGAACAGGTTTGGGTCTCCTAGTTTAAGTAAAGGACAAGTTATATGACACCACATCCAAAGATTCATGTACAATTGTGAGCCTTCAACTTTGTGGTAACTCTGTAGGAGAACCAAGTCTGACTGGAAAAGTGGCCCATTACCCAATACTTTTGTGTATATCTATATATTCAATTCTCTTTGAAGTAAATTGGACCATATGAAATACCAGGGTCTTCAAAATGAGACATATCAGCTGAAAGTCTGACAGTCACTGTATAATTGTAATAATAGTAAGAGTAATTGTAAAAGAGGCAACACAGGAAATCCAACATTATAAGCAATAAGACTTTTAAATATATATAAAGTGGTGTGAAAAATATGTTGGCTATTCTAGACAATAATAACTTGATGGCTATATTTTTTGTACATCGTTAAACACAAACACATTAGCATTTTCATCAGAGGCTTATTAATAAAACACAAACAAATCAATCCTAACCAAGTGCGTCGCTCCGAAATGCGGAGCTGTTGAGACACTTTCGTTTGCCAAAAGGATTAAAATCACAATCAGAGGAAAGCAAAGGGTTTGATTACAAATGAGATATCGATAAATATTTATGTTATAAGAAGTGCTCATTTATTTGAAATTGGTAGAAATGCATATGACTGATAAGAGCACTTCTATAAGAGGAAATCGTTCATCAATACGGATCACTCGATCAATTTGCAGCGTGGTAAAAAAAAAAAAAAAAAAAAGGTTATATAATCAGCTTTATAAAAAACACAAAACTATTATACAATAAACACACACAGTCAAACCCCACTATAGATGAGATGAGATGAGATGAGATGAGAGATGAGATGTTATGAGATGAAAAAAAAAAACCATACGCCTCCTGGGGCGACCACGATAAGAGCACGCTTCACCTTTTCATCTTTTCTAACCCGCGTATATATTTTTCATAACTCGACGTCCTAATTCGCCGACCAGCTCTCGTCCCGCATCAGAAACGGCCCGTTTGAAGCAGAACAGAATGGAATGCATCACTGCTTCTCTTTGAGCTTATTTCATGAACACATAGCACCCCAAGGTGGTCATAGTTTGTAGGAACAAAGAAGTTTAATGCTGATTTATGTTTGAATGGCAGAAGGTTTGATGTCGAATATGCATTTCGGCGTACGGAAGCGACCTCGCGAGACGATGCGAGACGTGGATTTATTCCATCGAATTTTTATCCGTATTAATGATTCATTTCAAAGAAAAGGAGACGGAAAACGATGGAGCAGAAGCACTTTTTTATTATTTTATCCAGACACAGATCTTGCCTCTTGGTGAAATTCTCCCATTTCCAAAGTCGTGGTCTAATCCATTATTATTGCATTTCTATCTCGCTCCTGTTGTGTGCCTTCTGGAAGAAATGTGCATCCGTAATGAAAACGAATTAGATTTAAAAACGCAATTTAAAATCTGGTGTATCGAAATTCCTCGACACCTTCTGACCAATCGGATTGGAGAATCCAACAGCGCTGTGTTACGAGAGGAATTAATTACCCTGTGAAGTTACACCCCCCAGTCGCTGGGCACAGTACATCGACTTAATCAGTGCCAAAAGGGGTGATGAGGCTCTGCAAGGTGGCATCCGTGCAGGTCTGACATCCCACCCGGTCTGTGATCATCTACATTCAGAAGTGCACATCAGATAAAAGCTTTTTAATTAGCGATCCGGCCTTGCGGTTTCTATTCATCACAGACACTTGAGCACTTCCTCTCCCATGTCTGCCAAACGCAGGAATCAGTTTCGAGGAGCCTAAAAGGAACCCTGTGGCGAACAAAGTGCGAAAACAAGTGTTTGCGCTTAATCAGATGCCTCCCCCACCGCATCGAACTTGCTGCCTCGACACGACTCGGTCTCCTCCTCCCTCGTTCTCCCACCAACTCCTTCTCTGCATCTTCCTCTTCATCTTCCAACCCCCCCTTTCCAAAAACCCCAAGATGAAATGATGAAGTCACGTCACGGGGAGTCTTTAGAACAGGGCCAAGTCCTGTTGAGAAAGCTTTGCCAGAGCCTTGAGCTTTTGTTGGGTGTTCTTTTCTTTCTTTTTTTTTAATAAACACTTCAGTGAAACCTATCACAGATTGGATTTATAAAGGGCTTTCAGGAGCTCCCTCCCCTACAGAGCTCAGATAGATTCTGGCTGAGATGAGATAAAGTGAGCCGGTGCAGGAGTTCGCCGTAGGGAGTGTTTCGAGAGAGTTGAACCTGAGCACTGACAGAGTGAGGACACCCACTTAGCGCATGCATCACCGCTGTCACCGTCAAAACGCACCGCTGCTGGTGTTATTGAGGGAATAAAGTGGTGTGGGGGGGGGGTGAGAGCGCAAGTTCGTTATGACAAGCATAAATAATAACACCTTTTAAAGGTAGAAGCAAGGATTTCTACATGTCTCACCTGAACACTAGTAGCAAGTCAACTTACAGCCATTTGATCAGAAGTCTTTAATACGAGACAAACTGAATGCACACCTAACAAGAACATATCATCAGGGTTTATTTGTCTAGGATTCATGGTGGAAAAGGAAGTGAAAGAGTCGCCTGGTCCAGTCAATATTTAATGAAAAAAGGCTCAAGCGTCTCATCCTTTGCATGAATTACCAGTAGCCAAGTACTTTAAATCATCTAGTATTAAACTGCTCAGTTGTGCCATGTCAAAAATGGTCAAAAATTCCTGCTATGCATATTTAGTACTATTTTAAGTATACCTTTAGGTCCAGGATGTATTTGCGTAAATTGCGGAGTAAGAACGGGAGCTTTGAGTGATGGATTTGGACTGTAGTTAATGTCAACAGTCTGCTACATTGACTCAGGACTACAGTTTGCTCCTGATCATCATCACTGTACCCTCCAACATCGTATCTCTGCAATAAATGGACATTCGGTGCAACCCAGATGAAGATGAGGTTCCCTCTTAAGTCTGGTTCCTCTCAAGGTTTCTTCCTTATGCCGTCTCAGGGAGTTTTTCCTTGCCACAGTCACCACTGGCTTGCTCATCAGGGACAAACTTACACTTATAAAGAACATATTAATTTTTATTACCACATTATCTGTGTAAAGCTGCTTTGAGACAATGTTCATTGTTAAAAGCGCTAAATAAAAATGAATTAAATTGAATTAAATGTAACTTGTTACTGTAATTTGTTGCTACTTTTTAGTTTAGGTAGAGTATCAAAGACATAAGCAACGTTTACTCTCTACTCAATCATACTTTAATGATTTAATATACGTTTTACTCCACTATAATTTAATAAACAATTACATTTTGCACCTCTGTTGACGATGTCATTAAGCTTCAACACTCCCCTATGCACATCTGCTGCCTGGGAGCTACTTTTTTACTTCTGCAGCCTCGTTTTCAGTCCAAAAAGCGCTCGAATAAATTCCAAAATCTTTGAGAACCAGCTTTGGTTGCTAAATAAAAAATACTGTTTATCTCTGAGACTGAGAGGTGCATCACTTCACAGTCAGCTCTGAATATTCTTTTTAATCTAAAATTACTTTTATCCAATTTTTCCATTGAATACTGATGTTTCTTCTACTTTGTGACACTGTAATTGAAAATCCCTTTTTTGAAAGATCGCTTTACTATTATGTCTTTGTATTTTGACCGATCCGCATTTCATTCTGGCGTGTTGTTGTGTTGATGGTTAATGCAGTGTTGTGGTGTACAATGTAATTTGTATTTAAGGAAATAAAATCTAACTGTTTTTGAGCCTACGTTCAATATGAGTCAAATACTCGAGTACTGTTTTTTTACTCAAGTCATATTCGAATCGGTGACTTGTTCGGTGCAGTAGATCCTTTGCAGTAAAGGATCTAAACTTTTCCTCAAGTATGATTTCAATGTACTCTTTACACCTCTGCCCGATTGTATAGACCTGGATATAGTTTTTTTCCCATCAGCTGTCTGAACTCTAAACTCAGAAGCTGAAGAGTACATGATCAATAAGACCTTATGCTGAACTCAGACACTGAACTGCATACAGTGATTTACCGCGGTTCGAATCTCGCGCCCCCGGTTGGTTTATCGCGAAATTGCAATAATAATTAGATTAGGCTGATTTTCCCGGTCTCTCGCAGAGAGCACGATAGACCAAAAAACTTATAGGGAATTCTTTTATGAAGTTTTATGTTGAACTAATGAAATGTATTAAAAATATATCATTATTAATTATTAAATGAAGTAAAATGTTAATACAGTACAGTAATGTATACCTAAAATAGCATTCTTGGGGTGGCGTCCGTTTATCCTATCCTTATGATAAACGAGGGATTACAGTATTTCCATTCTTAGCCATGTTATAAATAAAAGCCTGCATTGTACAGCATTAATGCTCTTTACACACTTAAAAATACTATTCGAATCACTGACGTATCTTTCAATATATATTGTCCATAAATATGTATTAATTTATTCCCAATAGTCCAATCTCCTCATTTCATAGCTTTTCTCTCATTTAGAGTTTCTATCCGGTCAGATTTCAGCCGTTACATAACGAGATATCGTCTGTGATGTAGCACTCTGTTATTCTATAATACTGATGGTTTCTACAGCTGTGGTGTCATAATGAAGGTATTACTATGTGGATAGATTCAGGTAGCAGACCACTGAAGGCCTGGGTGTGAAATACATGGCCCATACACACACACACACACACACACATGTAATCTGAGTTTCCTCAGATTTCGTTTAGTTCGCAAGTTCGTTTAGTCTCAGCCTCCCACTTTGAGCGCTATGGATTCTTCAGTATTTTATGTCCAGCTTCAAGAATTTCTCTTACAAGGAGAAAATCCTGACAATTCTGCATATTGAAGGAGTGAATAAATAAAGGATGGAAGGAATGAAGATATTTGTTCAAGTCTGCTGAAATAAGTAGAACAGTTAATACATATATACACACACATCTGTATTACCCACATAGGGTCTAACAAATCTTTCCATTTATTTAATTTTATTTAATTAATTTAATTTGTGCGATCTTAACTCAATTTATTCAATATAATGAAAAGGGCATTGCATTGCATTCATTTGATTTGATTCTATTTTCTCATTATATTAATATTATTTTAGATATTATTTAACCAAGCCTGGAGGTGGATCTGGAGGTAGCAGAGCTGAAGATGTTGAGATTTTCAGGATGGACAGGATTAGAAATGAGTTTATTAGAGGGACAGCGCATGTAGGACGTTTTGGAGACAAGGTGAGGGAGGTGAAATTGAGATGGTTTGGACATGTGCAGAGGAGGGACATGGGGTATATCAGTAGGAGAATGCTGAGGATGGAGACACCAGGAAAGAAGAAAAGAGGAAGACCAAGGAGGAGGTTTATAGATGTGGTGAAGGAAGACATGCAGGTAGTTTGGGTAAAGGAGGCAAATGTAGAGGACAGAGGGGTATGGGGACGGATGATCCGCTGTGGCGACCCCTAATAGGAGAAGCCGAAAGAAGAAGAAGAAAAAGAATATTATTTAACCGAGCAGGCAACTGTTCAAATGTTGAAGATCACAAATATTAATAAAAATAAACAAGCATTAATAAAAAATGACAAGCAATTATGTTTTGCATTTCTTCCCCCCGAACTGTACCAAAATTTTGTGTACCATCACAGAGCTTATATGTAATATAATTATATATATTTATATAATACAAGCAGGGCAAAAGTATCTTTTTTAACGTACTAACATGTTCAAATCTCATTCACTTCCTTCTTAAATAGTAAGTAGATATTAATATTATTTTGATGTTTAATCAACTTTTAATTGTTAATGAAGTACTTTTACAGACACTGTTGCTAAGTTGAATAATACATTTAATATAAGTGTTTTCCTTTACAACAAAGCCATTATAAAGAGAAATGTAGCTAATAAGCTACTTGTACCATGAATGTATTTACACTGGACTCTTGGGTTTATCACTTAATTGCATTGCAGGGTTTTTGTTTGTTTTTTGGGGTTGTTTTTTTTTTGGACTTTAAACATTTTACACAGTTTGGGTTACAGTAACTGAAAGCAGAAATAAAGGCGAATGTATTTCTGAATCTTAATGCATTGATAAATGTTTTCGATATATACGATTAATATATAATGATATAATATTATATGATGAAGGATTTTGTTGGGGGTGTGTGTGCGATCTTCTGCATGCTGCTGCCATCTTCAGTCCAATAAACATAGTAACATCTATTAAAGTTCAATGCATGATACCTTCTTAAAACGCAATACTCCATGAACAATGAATATAATGTTATGAATGAACATTGTCTCAAACAGCTTAACAGAGATAAAGTGGTAATAAAAGAATCCACACATTTCTTCTTCTTCTTCTTCTTTCGGCTTCTCCCATTAGGGGTCTCCACAGCGGATCATCCGTCTCCATACCCCCTTGTCCTCTACATCTGGCTCTTTTACCCCAACTACCTGCATGTCTTCCTTCACCACATCCATAAATCTCCTCCTTGGCCTTCCTCTTTTCCTCCTTCCTGGTGGCTCCATCCTGAGCATTCTCCTACTGATATACCCCATGTCCCTCCTCTGCACATGTCCAAACCATCTCAATCTCACCTCCCTCACCTTGTCTCCAAAACGTCCTACATGCGCTGTCTCTCTAATAAACTCATTTCTAATCCTGTCCATCCTCGTCACTTTGTTCCTTAAATTTATAACTAATGTGGCGTCTGAGGCAAGTAAAAAACTCCCTGAGATGGCATGAGGAAGAAACCTTGAGAGGAACCCGACTCAAAAGGGAACCCATCCTCATCCTGCAACCCGTGGTCCTGAGCCATTGTAGTAGACTGTTGATATTAAATAATCCTTTCTCAAAGTTCTTGTCTGAATTACTGAACCACTGCCAGAAAATGAATCAACTCCTTCTGGCCAATCAGAATTGTGTTACCACACTGCTCTGCTTTACATCACACCTTTTACTTAAAATTCAAACAAATTCTCAAAGACAACATATCATTAATGATCATGGATTCTGTTTACACTGTGGTCTTTTCATAAGGATCAGGATTACATCTGGACTGAGGGGAAAAAAAAGAAAAGAAAGTGCCAAGAGACCTAAAGCCAAGAGACATTTAAAACACATTAAAAACTGATCACTCAAACCACTTCAGCAAACACTGAACTGAAGCCTGCAATTACTCTCAGTTTTAATGTCTGCACTCTCTGTAATATGATACTGCAAACTGTGACTTCATTTTATTCTCACTTCTACTTTAATGCCTAAATTACTAACTTGGGTTTCAAAACATCTGCTGCGTTGGGTATTTGGTTTGGGACAATTCTGATTCATTAGGAGCTCCTTGTTTGGTTGATTTCAGCCAGCTGGCGACGCAGCCATCACAATTTAATGTCATTTCTCTTAAACAGTTTATACGCTTCCAGATGGCTAGAAAAACATTTCGTGGCTTTTATTTATGCCTCCTGCTAGTTATGCTTTGTTCATTCTGGTTTTTGTTTCTTTTTTTTTTTGGACCGGGTCCCAGTTTTGACACGATCACACTGGATAGTTGAAACTGTACAAAACATTTCAGAAAAGGAAATTGAGGGACGTCGTTTTCAGTCGCAAATTCAATCATTTCGGCTGCATATATATGTTTTTGGCGTACACTTGCCATGTCACATGATTCAATGATTGTTGGTTTAAAACTTGCCTAGAATGTGTCTCAATTCATATAGCAAATATTCAGCCCCTTATAATATACACTTTATGCACAAAATCATTTGGACTCCTGACTTTTCCAGCCACATGTGCTGTTTTATCCCCCAAAAACTTTTACCACAAAGTTGGAGACACAGTATAGGAGACCCAAACCTGTTCCATCATGACAACAAAATCAGATCCAAAATCAAAGTTATGGTGTACATGGTTTGGAGTGAAAGATCTCCTGCTATAGAGTTTTGTCCTCAACCCTACTGAACACATTTGGGATCAATTGAGCTCAGAAGTTGAGTTCATTTATTTCTCAGGAGCTCCTGGTTCCACAACTCCAACTGACTGTATAAGACTTTAGGAAGGACTACTTATAATCACATTTTGGTGTTTGTATTGGGTTTTTTTATTAATTTTTTTATGATTTAGTCACACTCTATAATCACCCAGATGATGATGGGTTCCCCTTTTAATTCTGGTTCCTCAAGGTTTCTTCCTCATACAACCGATTTTTCTTCCTCACACATTCAGGTTTGAGGTTTGCTCAAAGTGGGATAAATACAGATAGTTCACTTATTTACATTTTTCTTCTATAATTCTTACATTCTGTAAAGCTGCTTTGAGACAGTTTCCATCATTAAAGGCACTATAGGAAAAAAAACTTGAATTGACCTCTTGTCTTCTTCTTCATTTTTTCTTTTGTCTCATAGTTTTTTCAAAGACTCTGAAAGGTATTTCACACGGCTCATCACTCTTTCATAGCACTCAGGTGTTTGGAGTGTGCAGCATTTTCAGGGTTTGCCTTGTCATCATTGTCTGTGCAACATTTTTGTTGATTACTGGGATGAGTGACAGTAAATAGACAGACTGCACCTCTATCCTCTGTGTGTGTGCTTCAGACTGAAAAGAAACGAGATCCAGGTTCTCAGATACTTCTCAATACTTCAGCAGTAAAGAATTCAGTCTCTGAGAACTTTGGGCTCCTTTTTTATATAAAGTGATAGGAACTGTTAGAACTGACCTCAAACTGAGGACAGGTGACTGAGTGTTGGTTAATGTGGTATGGACAGAGGGAAAGAACGGATTGGATTGAAATTGTCATTTCAAATATTTCACTTTCTAATTTATTGATTATTGATATTTGATTGATTCGTCATCTTATTCTTAGTAGTGGTAATAATAGAATAATTAAGATATTATTAATAACATTCATTTTAAATTTGTTTATTATCTTATAGCAGAGCTTCCCAAAATTATACACAATAAGTATGTATATTATTATTATTATTATTATTATTATTATTATTATTATTATTATTATTATTATTAATTGTAGTGTTGTAAGTCTTGTATTTGTTGCTGGTGATGATGTTGGTGTTGATGTTTGGTGGTGCTGGTGGTATTGTTGTTGATGCTGATGTTCATAGTGATGGTTTGGATGGTGTCCTTCTAGTCATTGTTCATGGTGATGGTGTTGATGTTGGTTTTTGATGGACGTTTTTGTAGTTGTAAAAGTAGTAGGTGTTGGTGTGAATAACGATGGAGGTGGTGGTGGTAGAGTTGTAGTTTCTCGTTGATGGTTTTTGATGGACATTTTTGTGGTAGTAGTAGTAGTAGGTGTTGATGCAGATGATGGTGGTGGTTTTAGAGTTGTAGTTTCTTTGGTAAAGGTGCTGTTCATGTTGGCTTTTAATGTACGTTTTTTAGTAATAAAAATTTAGTAATAGTAGTAGGTGTTGACAGTGTAGATGATGGTGGTGGTGGTGGTGGTGGTGGTGTAGTTTGTTGTTTATGTTGGATTTTAATTGAAAGTTTAGTAATAGTAGTAGTAGTAGTAGTAGTAGTAGGTGAGGATGATGATGGTGGGAGTATTGGTGGTGGTAACGTTGTAGTTTGTTGTTGATGGCAGTGTTGCATTGCTCTTTGTATGGAATTGTACATGTCCTGATGTAAGACTACACAGAGTGCATTAACATGAACATGTTAACATGTTACACGCAGAACGTTCAAGATGTTTGCCATATGAATGAATCAGATTTGAGGAAGAACATGAACGTCAGGCTTGTTTGTTTTGGGTTTTTTTTTTGTCCAGCTGAAAGGTGATGAAGTCAGTAAATATTTTCTGTTTATATTAAACTGTTTGAAGGCCAGGCTTTTATTGTGTCTGAACTGATCTGTTCCATGACACCGCCATGACACCTAGGCGGAAAAAGGTCCCGGATGTGACGTCACCCCGGAGCGCAGCTATTGAGACGCCGGAACCGAACAGGGGACGATTTATTGTCTTGTTTATTAATCATTATTGCTTTTTTTTGGGAGGATAGTCGGTAAGAATAATGACAGCGGTGTCCAAGTAAACCTGTTTTGAGGGATACGGGAAAAGGGGGTGCGTCAGAAATCGTTAAGCTGGTGTATAATGGGGCTAGCTGAGTTAGCGGCTAATAAGCAGTCATAACGGACACGGTGATCAACCGAGACTGGTTATTACGCGTTATAACGTGAATAACACCCGGCGCGTGTGTGTGTATATGTGTGTGCTGGGGTGTTAACTCGGCTAGCTAGCCCGGTTCGGGTGAACGTCAAATCAAGACTGCCTGCGCGTGCGTGCTTGCGCGCGCGCACGCGCACTCTCGCTCGCTCCCGCGTCCGCGCGTCCACCCTGGAGAAGACGCTGGACCTGGTGGGCCTGAAGACGGGCTCAGGGCCGCTGCTCACCCCGCAGAAGAAGATGAAAAAGCGCAAGGAGCTAAACGCGCTGATCGGGCTCGGGGACGGCAAGCGCAAGAAGCCGAAGAAGAAGAGCTCCGGACACCGGCTGCTGCTGCGTGGAGACGCCGGAGACACGGAGACCGAGAGCGGATCCAGCTCCGTGGATGAGGACGAAGAGGAGTTCCGCAGCCTGAGCCTCAGTCCGGGGGCTTTCCGCAAGTAAACATCACTACTATCACTACCACACACACACACACACACACACACACACACACACACACACACACACACAGGGGGCCCAAAGTTCACACATTTCAAGCTGTGAAACCTTTTAAATGATGATTATTATAATAATATAATAATGGGTTTCTGATCAGATGGTTGTGGGTTTGAATCCCCTCGAACACGGTCCTTCATGTTCTCCAGGTTCTCCTAGAATGTTCTCTTGAATTCAGATTGTGTCTGAATAATCAGAAAATGAGTTTAAATCCCCGTAAACAAGGCCCTTGGTTACTTCTTCATAACTTTACTCAAGCTGTCTTCACTTCCTGCATGTTCTTCGGTTCTTTTGTCTGTAGTTTCACCTTCTTGGGGTCGGGTCAGCTGATTGTTCCACGTCTGTGGTTGACAGAGTAAATAAATAGGGGACGTTATTATAATGATGAACCTGTAATGAACGGATATACGCTGCCACCAGGATGAGGATGGGTTCCCTTTAGAGTCTGGTTCCTCTCAAGATTTTCCTCCTCGTACCATCTCAGAGTTTCTCATGTCTCTAGAATTGTTATGGTAGGTTTATTTATACCACCATGGGAAAGACCAAAGAGCTGTCAAAGGACGTCAGGGACAAGATTGTAGACCTGCAAAAGGCTGGAATGGGCTTCAAGACCATCAGATTGTTGCTTTGGCTGTATGTTTTTGGTCATTGTCATGCTGGAAGACCATCCATGACCCATCTACATTGTTCTGGCTGAGGCCAGGAGGTTCTCATCCGAGATTTTACAGTGCTTGGTCTCGTTCATGCGGTGTCTTCCTGTACCCTTAGCAGAACGTTTCCTCCACCATGTTTGACAGTGGTGGTGTTCTCTGGATCATATTCTGCATTTTTCTGAGTCGATGCCAAAGAGCTCAATTTTGATCTCATCTGACCACATGACATTCTCTCAAGCCTTCTCTGAATCGTTCAGGTGTTCATTAGGAAACTTCAGACGGGTCTGTTCATGTGCGTCCTTGAGCAGATGGACCTCGGTGTGTGTTACTGATGGTTTTCTCGGTGACTGCGGTCTCAGCTAATTTGAGATCATTAAGAAGCTCCTCCCGTGAAATTCTAGGCTGATCCTCACCTTGCTCAGAGGCGTTTCAAAGCGAGAGCTATTAATCTCGTATTTCTTCGATTTTTTAAAATTATCTCTTTCTCACCAAGCTTCTTGCTGATGGTCTTGTAGCCCATTCCAGCCTTGTGCAGGTCTACAATCTTTTCCCTGGCGTCCTTTGACAGCTCTTTGGTCTTTTCCATAGTGGTGGAGAGGTTTAAATGGAGAAGGTTGATTCTTTGATAATAATGAGTTGATATTAGGAGAACTTTCTTGAAGGTTCAGGACTAATTTAGGTGTGTGGGATTCTTGCTGTTTGGTACGGGATCAGATACTTATTTCCCCACAACGTATCTCTGTAAAGCAGCTTCAGGACAATGTCCATGGTTAAAGTGACATATAAATAACATTGAATTGACAATGGTGAGGAAACACTTCCTGGGATGATCTGAGGGTAAAAATAAACCTTGAGAGGAACCAGACTCAACAGGGAGTCTTATCCTCATTCAAGTTGACACCAGATATCCAGGAAGTGCTCTTCATGTCCCAGGGGGTGTTTACCGGAAAGCCCAGAAGCACAGTTTTTGAGCAGATGATCGACTTCATTAGTAATTATATGGAAACATTTCTGTAGGCTCACAAAATAAGATGATGGCGAACGATTCCGATCATCAGCATGGCCACGAGCTTCATATCTCTTGGGTGGTTACATCCTGTGGCCAACACTATGTGTTTTTCTTTGTTGACGTCTTTGACTTCAGACATGTCTAGCTCCTGGAAGACATTCTTGATCCAGCCAGACTTTTTTTTTTTCTTCTTCTTCATTGGGGAAACAATTCTTTTTAAAGCTCCAATAGAAACCAATGCCACACTCAAACTTATTATAAAAATCTTCATAAACAATGAGATGTGATCTTTGCTCTCCTGTAGGTCATGTGACCTTTCATGGAAAATTAAAGTACGTGATTGAAGCGGAAATTCCACCTTATTAACGTCTGGGGTGATATATAGAATGAACACAGGGGGCGCTAAAATGTAAAGTTGTAATATATTTTGCATGCACAGGTTTGAGATTAAAAGGTGTGAAGCGAGCAAAAAAAACAGTTTTGAAAATGACGTGTGTGTTTCTGTGTGTGTGTGTGTGTCTTGTGCAGGGGTTCGGCTCAGTGCTGCTCCGTGTGCTACCCGCTGTGCGTGTTCATCGTCCTGGCCGCGTGCCTCATGGCGTGTGCCGGACTCATATGGATGCAGATTGCGCTTAAAGAAGATTTGGATTCGCTGAAGGAGAAACTGCGCACCAGTACGTTTCACTTTGCAGCACACGATTATCTTCTTATATTTGCGTCTAAAAACGTAAGCGTTTCGACTCTGCAGGTTGCCATAGAGACGTTTTTTTTTTTTTACGCTTTGGCCCTGATCCATTTAGAAAGCGGATCAGTTTGCCTGCGATCGATTAACCCTGTTTGTGTGTCGACAGTGGAAGCGAGTCAGAAGGCGTCTTCCCACGAAGTCCCGAAGCTGAGCGAGGACCTGAAAGCCGCCCAGAGGACGTTGGAGGACGTCGAAAGCGGAGACAAGGGCTTCAACAAATTATGGGCCAATCTTACAGATATTAACCGAAAGGTACACTTAAGCACCAGCTTCCTGTCCTGAGCCACACGGACTCCTACAAACCCATTTACCGAGCCCTCTAATGCATACGATCAGATTACGCCGCGTATTCGAGATGCCCATGCATCATTTATTACTCCACACCCCTCGTTCCAGCTTCACTCCTGTGCATTTTTCCCGACAGAAATGTAGGCACAGGAGTAGATGTAGATGTTCCAAACCTACACGAGGACTGGTTTTCAGCAGTGGTGGAGGAAGTAATTAGTACTTACTCAAGTGCTTCATATGTACTCAATATGCACTTATTCAGATGATTTTATTCGATTATGATGATTTATTACAGCTATAATGTTTCTATTATCATTTTTATCACGGTTTTTGTGAAAAGACTCTTAAAAGGTACTTTTAGCGCACCAATCAATAGAATGATATTAATGAGTTGGATCTATTACAATGATCCATTATTCTTTTCAACTCTTTAAAAAAAAAAATTACTCAAATAAGTCCAATCAAAAATTACTCAAATAAGGTGTTGTGGCGAGTTCGAGTCTGGAGTTTCCTCATCATTTATTCCTCTCTAAATGTTCTGCTTGCTGTTGAACTGTATGTTGGTGATCAGTAGATACACCAAGCGCCAATCAAATCTCGTTTAACGTACATGCGACAAGTAAACAATATATAAAAAAATGACGTTTTCTCTGCGTGTAGATAAGCACACTGGACTCTGCTGTGAACCATCTGAAGGCGAACATCAAATCGGCCTCTGATTTAATTACTCTCCCAACAACCGTCGAGGAGCTCCAGAAGGTACAAACCTGCAAGAAACTACACACACACACCCCATCTTTCGCCTGGAATCGTTTATGCGCACCATCTAACAGGTTTCCGCTGTTTGTTTCCCTGTAGAGCGTCGCCACGATAGGAAGCACCCTCACCAGCGTTCAACACGACGTCAAGATGATCCAGAATTATATCGAGGACCAGAAGCAGGAAGCAAACAAACCGAAAAGTGAAACGGTAACAAGCGAAATCTCGCCCTTGTCTCTGTATCGATAGTGAAATACGATGCAGGTCAGATATTTACTTGTTTTTTTCCTCTTTATTTCCTGTTTTTTATTAGTGTTACACGTATATAAATATTGTTGTTTTTTTTTTTTTTTTGTCACAGCTAGTTATAGTCACGTACTCGCCGATAACCGAATAATCGACCTCAATAAAACAATCAAACAAGCCTAAAATAGTATTGGACATTATTGCAAAACTAAAAAACAGTACTGAATCATGAAAATGTGCAAAATGAAGTAAATCCGATTATATTAATTAATATAATGATGCAATCAATAAATTATTAATAACGCATAAAATATAGTGCTCTCCATGAAGCGTGCGGTTGCGTGTAAAAAATAAAAATAGCATGTGGGGCCCGTGATTCGCCTCTAGAGGCCGCTCTCGTTAATCAAAGCGAGCCGGAAAAACTATCTGTATGTGTGTTTTTGTCAGTAGCCGATCGGTTCCTTGACCTCTCAGCTCTTTGGTCTTGGCCATGTTAGTAGTTGGATTCTTACTGATTGTATGGGGTGGACAGGTGTCTTTATGCAGCTAACGACCTCAAACAGGTGCATCTAATTTAGGATAATAAATGTAGTGGAGGTGGACATTTTAAAGGCAGACTAACAGGTCTTTGAGGGTCAGAATTCTAGCTGATAGACAGGTGTTCAAATACTTATTTGCAGCTGTATCATACAAATAAATAGTTTAAAAATCATATATTGTGATTTCTGGATTTTTTTTTTTTAGATTATGTCTCTCACAGTGGACATGCACCTACGATGACAATTTCAGACCCCTCCATGATTTCTAAGTGGGAGAACTTGCAAAATAGCAGGGTGTTCAAATACTTATTTTTCTCACTGTATATATTTAAAAATAAAACTTTCAAAATATGTCTCTGAAATTGTTTAGGTGCAGTAGCTTGGGGTTCCCTGGTTCACATAGTGGAGATGGTTTAGTCTCCAGTGCTTTGTAATGGTGAGATTTCCATCATACGGAAGACGGAGGGGGTTCTGATTAAAAAAAAGGGGGTGGCGCTTGGGGGTGGTGGTGGTGAGGGAACATCTGTTCACAGCTGGTAGACAGATGCCAGGGTGCCTCGTGGAGGTTTATTGCACGACATTAGCCGTAACTATAATACATGCGGCATGATTTTGGTGTAAGACAAACAAAACAAATATGTATGAATGGTGAAAGCTGGTGTGCTTCATCCCTGTTCAGGACTCTTCACTGACGGTGGCTTTAGATGACAACAGCAGGAGCGTAAATGAAGGAACAGCAACAGCTGGCAGCAGTGTGTATTTTTATTTATTTATTTATTTATTTGTCATTTATTGTGCTTATTACCTGACTGCAGCTTCTCACCTTGTCACATCCCCCAGGCTCCACAACGTCCTTGAGTCTCGTCAACTCTCGCCACCGACGCTTCCTCGCTAAAAACCTCTCCAGCTGGGAGAAGGAAGCCCCGCCGAAGACCCTCACATTCCCTGGAGTCGAATGTGCTGAAGGTATCACTTTTCTCCTGTAGTACGATTTGGTTACAGGTTTTCATGTACGCATTATATTGGCAAAAGTATGTGGACACTTGACCTCAATCCTCATTTTTCTATAAATTCCTATGTTTAAGGAAGAACCATGGCCTGGTGTCCACAAACTTTTGGCCAACTGATGTATCATTGGTTCTATGTGTTCTGTATTAATGACTTCACCCCACTAGTTTAATAGCACAACCCTTGTGTGTGTGTGTGTGTGTGTGTGTGTTGTGTGTGTGTGTGTGTGTGTGTGTGTGTGTGTGTGTGTGTGTGTGTGTGTGTGTGTGTGTGTGTGTGTGTGTGTGTTTTTTTTTTCTTTCTCAAATTAAAACAATAATAACGTAGAATCATTGTTTGTGCCGTTTGTACTTTTGATGCTCTGCTTTGAATTTACACTGTTTTTTTTTTTCTTCAAAGCCACATATTTTTAATCCCACGTTCCCAGGTTGTCGTTCATAGCCTTCGGTTCTTCACGCGCGACAAAAACACGTTTATTATGCTGATTTAACGTCGCTCCCAGGCACGTAGCTGTAAATACGGAGCACCGTGAAAATAAAACGTTTCATAACGTCTTTAGAACATTTATTTTATTGCTGTGCACCACTGACCAATCACAATCAAGGATTTCTTTCAATAGTCACTCGTACCGGTTTCCTTCAGGATGTCCCTGAACACGACCTTGATGTTCTTTGACCTAACTTAAATGTTGCTGATGAATTAAAACCTGATCTTGGTCCGTTCCCTCAGATTTGGAGAAGCTCCTGCGCGCTCGGCTGGAGGACCCCTCCGAAGGCGCGACGTACGAGGATCTGAGGAAGATCTTCGGCGCTTTCGCTCCGGATTCCCGCCTCCTCGAGAAATACGACGTAGATCAGGACCACAGGTACACGCTGGAAGAGCTCCGGGCCGCAGCTTCGCTCTGAGGAATCGTGAGGTGGCGTGAAGAACGTTAAGACTGAGCCGTTAACAAACAGCAGGAGGACCGCGCTCTGCCCTCAGGGTGTGGACTGTTCTAGAACCTGACACCTGCTCTATATATATTTAATGTTTTTGGTTTTTTTCTCCCATTCCTGTACACCAGTATTGGAGAGGTTTAAACCCTGCAGAGAAGCACATCGGCGTCCTTCAGTTTACCGCCGTCTTTTAAACCGTCTACAGCGCTGAAGAAGAGAAGATTTTACTAAACTCCTCAATCAGGACACGTACATTAGACATCCAGGATGATTGATTCATAGGCTCAAAATTCCACATTTTAGATTTACCTTGTTTTTAAATGTGTTCTTGTTTTTCCCCCGGTGTATACGATCATAAGACATTCCTTGGCCTTGTAGGTGTGACCTGCGAAGAAACACGTTCGGAATTATTTAATTGCGTATTTAGAAAAACGTAGCAATAATATATTACTCTTACCGGATTATTCTGAAATAATGTATTAATGAAGAAAAAAAAAAGCTGCTTTACCGTAAACTAGCATGCGAAGTAGCTCGAGCTCCTCCTCACACATAGCACAGAGATTAACTTCATTAAAAAAAAAAAAAAATTCTCTTTTTTTCTTTTTTTTTTTTTTTTTTTTTTTTTTTTGGGTCTCCAAATGTTTTTTTTCTTCTTCTTTTTTTTTTTGTCCCTTGTTTTTTATTTATTTGTTTTGGTTTCCAAATGTTTTTTTTTTTCTTCTTCTTTTTTTTTGTTTTTGGTCCCTAATTATTATTATTTTTTTTTTTTTTGTCTCCAAATGTTTTTTCTTCTTCTTCTTCTTCTTTTTTTTTTTTTTGGTCCCTAATTATTAATATTATTTTTTTTTGTCTCCAAATGTTTTTTCTTCTTCTTTTTTTATTTTATTTTTTTTTTTTTTTTTTGGTCCCTCGTTTTGTTTTGTTTTGTTTTCCAAATGTTTTTTTTCCTTTTTTTTTTTGGTCCCTAATTATTATTCTTTTTTTTTTTGTTTTTCTTCTTCTTCTTTCTTTTTTTTTTGGTCCCTCTTTTTTTTTTTTTTTTTTGGTCCCTAATTATTATTATTTATTTTTATTTTTTTGGGGTCTCCAAATGTTTTTTTTATTTTTTCCCTTCATCATGATGTCAGTCTTTGGGCTGGAGCTCTTGTTACCGATGCTGTTAATGGTGAAGGTTCAGGTAGTAAATGAAACACTGATTTAGGCATGTTTGTATGTATTTTAATGTAAATCTCTCTGTCACACACACACACACACATTCCAGTAAACCAGGGGTGTACAAACTTTTTTTTAAAAACCTGCGACATCTTGTAAACCAGTGGGGAGAAAAAAACAACATTCCCTGCATGGGGTGTGAACGGAACAAAACCTGAGCCTTGTGAAGTGTTAATGAATGTCAGGGGAAAAACTCCAGCTCAGAAAAACATCTGCCGCCTGGAATCACGAGGTGCATCAAAAAACGTTTTGAGATTAGTTTTGAAACGCGCCAACAGATGGGAGCACAAGGCTGCACGCACAGTCACAGGAAGCACCCAGCTTAAGTCGACTAAAGACAGCGTACCATGTATGACCACGTGCTCACTCAGCTCTCCTCACAGGTCTCTTTTTTTTTTTTTTTAAAGCACTTTTACATTTTGAGAATTTAGCACCGCCTCTTTAATTTGCCGGGAGTAGGACGATAGGAGCGGTAGCTAAAATATTTTCAAGCAGCAAAACGATATGCAAAAGTTTGTACACCCCCCATGTTCAGTTCTGTAAATATACTAAACGACACGTGTATTAGCCCGAGCACCAGCCCCTCCCAGGTGCTGCATTGCTTCGTAACCAGGGTAGCAAAGGGGCGGGAAACTTTCCCGAAACCTTCCATGGGAATTTTTTTTTTAATTTAAACTTGGCAGAAATGTATTTGAAATACGAGGAAAATGTATATAAACTGTATCATATACAAGCATAACATTTTGTTTGGTGATGAGCTGACATGCATGCAAACTAATACAGATTTTTAAAACATTTTTGACTTTGGTTTTTATTGTCAGTATAAATTTGTCGCACAATAACTTTGTTCCAGCACGAGGACGTTTTAAACATAAACGTATGTAATATTTCTGTAATTTATGTGAATAATTGCCAAAATTGAAATGTTTTTGACAATATTTTGTGTGCAAGATTCAAGAAATGATGTGTGTTATGTGATGGACGAATGCACAGTGCATGTAGGGGGCGTGGCCTCAGTAACCCTGCAGTAAGTGTGTGTTTGTGTGCGTGTGTGTGTGTGTGTGTGTGCATGTGATTGAGGTAGAAATTCAAATGAACCTGCATTAAATCTGGTTGTAACTAATGTAAGTCCCTGTTTTTGGCAAACCTGCCATTTAAAAAATTCCAAGTTTATTCCCATTTATTCCTGTTAATTCCCATGGAAAGTTTCCAGTCTTGTAAATGTGGAATTTTGCAACCCTATTCGTGAGCGTTCCATCCTTTAGTAAAGCTGTACATGTTGTTCCTGTGTGTAGGCTGACGCTCGGGTCGGACTTGTTTCTGCTTCCTGTGTAATATAAATGATCCTGGACTTTGAAGGAATGTTGCTTTTCAGCGTAACATGTATAAACAAA
Organism: Silurus lanzhouensis; assembly: GCA_039877035.1. NCBI lineage: Eukaryota > Metazoa > Chordata > Actinopteri > Siluriformes > Siluridae > Silurus > Silurus lanzhouensis. Next base: position 208,679 of record JBCEWE010000513.1, on the reverse strand, counting down.
TAATACATCCAAAATAACCCTTTTTTTCTGTCTGACTGGATGTAAACATGTTTCTTGTGTGGTGAAAGATGCTGCAGCATGCAGATTGGTTGGTGTGGAAACTTAAATTCCAGTTTTGAACTCTTTAGGAAATAAGCAGTGAGGTGGAATTCTGTGATGCAGCTGCAAGAAAAAGCTGCTGCTTCTTCTTTCAGCTTCTCCCATTAGAGGTCGCCACAGCGGATCATCCGTCTCCACACACCCCCTGTCCTCTACATCTGCCTCTTTCAAACCAACTACCTGCATGTCTTCCCTCACCACATCTATAAACCTCCTCCTTGGTCTTCCTCTTTTCCTCCTTCCTGGTGGCTCCATCCTCAGCATTCTCCTACCGATATACCCCATGTCCCTCCTCTACACATCTCTGCACAAACCATCTCAATCTCACCTCCCTCACCTTGTCCCCAAAACGTCCTACATGCGCTGTCCCTCTAATAAACTCATTTCTAATCCTGTCCATCGTCGTCACTCCCAACGAAAACCTCAACATCTTCAGCTCTGCTACCTCCAGCTCCACCTCCTGTCTTTTACTCAATACCACTGTCTCTAATCCATACAACATCTCAGGTCTCACCACAGTCCTATAAACTTTCCCTTTCACTCTCACAGATACTCTTCTATCACAAATCACTCCTGCTATCACTCTTCTCTACCCACTCCACCCTGCCTGCACTCTTTTCTTCACTTCTCTAACACACTCTCCATTACTTTGCACCGTTGACTATAAAGCTCTCGTTCTAATACGCCGTTATTTCCATGGACTGGTCTGATGGACGCTAAAAAAGCAGCTATGAAGACAGTCACGTTTCTATTCACCAGCAGTAAAATAAAAAACGTCCTATGCTGAAAAGCAAAAGCTCAGGAATGAAGCCAGACGTGTTCTTTCATCACTGTGCTGCAGTCATGTGACTGAGATATTGTGGAATGCAATATCTCAATCACATGACTGCAGCACAGTGATGAAAGTAAAAATGAAATGTGATTCACGGCTGAATGAACTGAATTCTCACTACATATCAGGGAATGCACATCTCCATAACCACGATCAGCATCTCGACGCATAGCGGACAACACGACACGTTAAAGATACATGTGAAGCAGCTACCAATGCAATGAGATTCAACCCCCGTTACAGTGCGGCGCGATCCGATTTCCAAATGACGATGCAATGGAAAAAATACGATGCTGTGCAATTCAATACCGATGCAAATACGTTCTAAACGATGCAGCACCAATGCCAACAAATACAATATACAATTCCACACTCTTTTAAAGCAGTGACGGCTTTACAGCTAGGAACTTTATGAACTTTATATATACAGTTTTTCCCACATAAAAGGGCAAAAAGAATCACAGGTGTATCACATCAGGTTCACATTATAAGAACATCGTTACTTGGGCTGTTGAAGTGAGAGTAAACACCATGGTGAGATTGAAATGCTGTCTGATTCCTTCAGGACGAAGATTGTAGCAGGTTACAAGTCTGGTAAATCAGTGGGTCAATTGGTACCAGGCACCGCATGAATACATAACTTACATTATTTTAGTTTTATTCATTATCTGATTCTGAACGGTTTTATTTTGGAAAATTAGCAGATTCTCTCCACCACATCTGTCTATGACTCACTCTTGATGCATGTCATGATGCTTCGGTCACATGTCTTACCTCCATCAGCTACCTTCTTAAAGGAGCTGCTCCGGCCTCTAACACATAATACATTACCGCTAAATTCAAACCCCCAAGTGAGCAAAATGAACAAAAAACAACACAGTGGATTCACATTTATTATAATATTTAGAAAAGACCAGTCGTATCATTTTATTTTGTTGTATTTATCCGCCACACCTTAAAGACCGGTCCGTGAAAATGCACTAGTTATTGGGGGTCCAAACTTTTTCCTCAGTTAGAATATGCATTTTTGTCAATATCTTTTGTTTAATGAGTAAAAGAGTTATTTTTAGCCTTGTTGGTTATTTACCTGCAATTAAATCACTTTCTTTAGCAGTATAAATAAATAAATAAATAAAAACCTGTGACGTGAACATTTCTTAATAAAAAAATTATTCGAGCGATTAATCGGAAAAGAAGTACGTTTTGTTTATTAAACAGCGATACTAAATATAGGAGAAAAGAAGACGGGTCTCTTAAAATGAACAGGTTCCCTTTTTTTTTTTAAATTTACATTTTTATTGTTGAAATTGTAATGTGGGAAAACTAAACCCATTTAGTGTATTTAATTGCCACATTACATCAAATTGAAAATACAAACATATAAATAAAAAATGTATACAAATATAAAAATCTACTTCAAATGAAAAAAAAAAAAAAAAAAGAAAGAAACACCCTGTACTTTTTTCTTTACGTTTTAGTTTGAAATGATCCCAAACTTTGGAAATCTTCTGATTATACCGTTTATAACCGTGTTTCCTCACGGACCGTTATTACTGACGCACCACCCGCTAAACTCTGGACTGCTCTGGGGTACGCCGCGGTTATAAATGAGACCCCTGGACAGGTCACACGCAAGACCCCAGAGCAGTCCAGAGTTTAGCGGGTGGTGCGTCAGTAATAACGATCCGTGAGGAAACATGGTGCTTCATGTGAAATTATTCTAGTTTTTTTGTATTCTAATCGCTTAAGGAATCGTTTCAGCGCTACACAATTGTATACAAAGTCTTCAGATGTGATGCAATAAAATTTCAAAAACCCAAACCTGCTCCGGCATCTCAGTGCTCACCTGCACACAGCAAACTGCAGGAAGATCTGCTTTAGATTACTTGGAGTGGAAGATCTGCTATAGAGCTCTGAACCCTGTTGAACACCTTTGGGATGAATGTGAACGCTGACTGGCCTCCTCACCTTCTCACCTACATCGGTACCTGACTTTACTAACAGCCTTGTAGCTGAATGAGCAGAGATCTCCACAAAATCTAGTGGAACATCTTCTCAGAAGAGTGGAGGGAATTATAAGAACAAATTGAGACTAAACGTGGATGCTCAGGAAGCACAAACCACACTGATGACCAGGAGTCCGCAAACTTTTGGTAATATAATGTACGGCTGGGAAAGTCATGTCTCTCAATACTTTCACAAAGCGTTTCAAAAACGTTCCTCCTGATTCTGAAAATATGACGTCATCTACTCTCATTAAAAACCTCCTAGATGTTCATGTGTGCAGTGGGACGAGAAGCTCATAGAATTACAGACCAGAACTTTACATCAAATGGAAATCTTTTATTTTATGAAAGACAACAAAGGACCAGTTCATCTCATGTTGAGTAACTGCAGCTTAACGTTCACGTTTGGACATTTCGTATCAATTTGAGCTGAAAAAGTGAAAGATCTGGGTGGTGGATTTCATGGACGATGTGATTCGCACCTGAAAAAAACGTACAAAAAGAAAAGAATTTGAGCAAAAGAACAACCTGAGGTCTAAATCAGATCCACGAAGCTACGCGAGAGCTCCTTTGGCCCTCCAGTCTCTCCCCAAAACGTTCATCAGTTCCTCCTCGTCCTCCTCTTCCACGTCGCTGTCACTCCCCGAGAGCCGTCGCTCGTCCTCCAGCGTCATCTTCTTCACCTTGTCCTTGATGGCCTCCTGTTTGGTGCGCAACACCTCAACCCTGCGCAGGCACTCGA
>JBCEWE010000513.1:185000-200000 GCA_039877035.1 Silurus lanzhouensis | reverse complement strand
ACCTACTGAATACGAATTCTAGGAATATAAAGCACTAATCATGTACTTACGTCATGAACTCGTTCTATTTAAAATGACTTTTACGCCAAATGGGTATCAAAAGAGATGAATGAAAACCTTCAAGGGGGGGGGGGTGTTTTACAGAAGAAAAAAAAAAAAAAAAAAAAAAAAAAAAAGATCTGCAGACAAAGAAAACACTTGTCCTGTTACCTGTTAGATAAGAAGAGCGATGATGATGAAGATAAAATATTAGCTGTGATGGAGAGAATGAAGGGAAACGATGCAGAAAAGATTTGAGACGAACACTGAAATTAACAATCCTTTCACTTTTTAGGGCCAAAAAAAAAAAAAAAAAAAAAAAACCAAGAAAAGAAAAAAAAAAAAAAAGACGCTTTACAAACGCAGGCTACTTTGTGATATTGAACCCGAATCGAAATATTCATGATGAGAACACGGAAAATTCCCGGGGTTACAAAGACGACGCGAGGGCGAATCGGATCGCGCTACTCCTCCATCCGAGTCCGTCCGCTCAGTCGCTCACGTCCATGTCCTGCTCTTCGTGGTGTTCGGCTCCGTTCTGCTTGGCCTGCTTGGGCGTGCGCTGGCCGCCATCTGCCTCGCCGTCGCCCTCGTAGCGTGTGGGGGAGGAGCCTGAATAATCCGAATCCTTGGCCTCTCGCTCCTTCTCGCTGTCGTAGCCCTGCTCCTCTTCGTCGTAGTCGCGCGTCACCTGCACGGGGTAAAGCAGCGGGTTCGTGTTTATTTCCGCGTCCGCGATCGTTCGCATGCGTACGTCCCAAACCGGTGGTATTCAAGACTTATTTTTTAACCCTGATTATGTTATGATTATATATAAAATGATGTTATATGATGGAGAATGCACAGTGGATGTAGGGGGCGTGGCCTCAGTAACCCTGCGGTAAGCGTGTGCATGTGATTGATGAAGGTGCAGGTAGAAACTCAAGTGAAACTGCATTAAATCTGTTTGTTTTAACCAAAATTACTTGCAAGATTTTTTTCCCCCAAACTACATTTCAATTCCCTGTGATTTTAAAAATTCCTAATTCATTCCCATGGAAAAGTTTCCAGTGGTGAAAATTTGGGGAATTAGAAAGCTGACTGTGATCCGGATCACACCACTTTAGTGAATATGGACCTGTTATGATGTTAGCAGGGTATAAACTATATAAAAGACGGATGAATTAAAACACGAGGGCTTCGGGAATCACCTTCACGTCTCGTTTCTCGCTATCGGGGGTCCGCTCTCTCTCCTTATCCTTGCTCTTTTTCTTCTTGTTGGAGGAGCGCTCAGACTCGTCACGGCTGCGATCTCGGTCAGACTTCCTGTCCCGCTCGCGCTCTTTGTCCTTCTCTCTTTCCCGGTCTCTCTTCTTCTCTTTCTTGTGCCTGTGGGAGGTTTTTTTATGAAGAAATTACATCCTTCAGGCATCACACTTTATGACCACCTGCCTAATATTGTGATGTCATGCCTGATGTATGGTTAAAAAACATCACGAAATCAAAGAATGCCTTTTTTTTGGGTAACAAATAAAATGGACATCAATCACAAAGACAACAAAGTTTAGAATTTTGAAAAAAATCACCTTCTTGGTGATGGTGTCCTGGATGCTCTTCTTTTGGGGGATCTTTTGGGGGATCTTTTAGGAGATCGGCTGACACTCTTCCTTCGCCTCCTGCGTAAAACAGAACGGACGTGAAGAGGCAGTGGCACAAGTTAGAGCTCTAACAACAACAACAACAACAACAATAATAAAACAGATCAAACACATCAAAGCATTCTAAAAACATTAAAAGGTCTAAGTGCAGTATTCAGACCGGTTTACGTGTTGAGGTGTTGGATGATGTTCCCGTGGTCTACAGACACCTCTAAACACAATGAGAAAATGATCCAATCTGATGATTTGGTAGAGCTTTTAAAATGTCAGTTTTGCTTCAGCAATACAAGAATTTCATGCACTGATCAATCAATACAAGCACTTAGAATAAAGCACGGATGAATGGATTGATTAATGGAGAGATGGGTTTGGTGGATTTGTGTCTAAAACTAAGCATGGGGGTTTTCAGCTGGACAATGGGAAAGATGGTTAAGGGTAAAACATTTACCGGCTTGTGCTTCTAGATCTCCTGGCGGTGCTGTAGCTCTTTGGAGGTGTTTTAGAACGTTTCTTGACCTTCTCCTCTTTCTTTCTATCCCTGAGAATGAGAGAGAAGGTTTTGTTATGGTCTGCGTTGTTCTTTCTATACCCGACTTTACTATGCTCGTTAGCGTGAGGATCTTCCTCCTGATTTTTGACTTCAAGGTGTTGTGCAACAAAGTATACAGAATTTAAGAATGAAATTGAATAACAAAGCCGATTGGGCTGTTGCACGTTGCTCTCATTTGTAGTCGGAACACATCGGATTATAATAGGACAAGCGAATGAAAGATCGACAGCACGAAAACTAAAACCGCAACCCATTATGAAGAGCTGTGAAAGCTTTCCCTACGAGCATTAAGATCTACAGTTACGTGGACATCAAAAACATTTTAGACACGCTGCAGAAACCCAGTTTATTCCCATACATTCCTGGAATTTTGCAACCCTGAATGTGCCATAATTTATCAGGTTTTATTTTTTTTTTCAATACAATTTATAGCATTTCCTGACAATATAATCGTGAATATTATGAGAATTATTCAAATCTCATTCATTACTTATAAAATTACACTAATATGCAGTCTCAGGGCATGTTACCTAGCAACAATAATAAATGTAATTTAATGAAAAAGCCTACATTCACCATCTGGCAAAATAAATGACACATACTGCAGCCTGCCATTCAAACTAAAGAAAATTAAACCTTTTTTTATATAATTAGAGGGAAATCTAATTATATGTAATCTTTCTGCATAAACAGTTTGCTGACGCAGTTATACACAGTAACCGATCGCTCTTTTCTACCCCGAAAGCTGCAGCTCGGGACAAGCAGCAGATTATACACCATCAGAGCCACTGAAGCTAAAGCTCAGTCCGCATGCTACTGGAACAGCAATGAGGAAACCATGTTTGGATTAGGTCGTAGCACGTGATGACTAAAGCGGTCCGTTAGTAAAATACGGACGAAACTGCAACAGCGCAGACGCACTCACTCACCTGGATTTGCTGGCGGAGCGGCGGCCGCGGTCTCTGGAGCGAGATCTCCTCCTCCTGGGGCTTCGGGAACGCCTGCGGCTCCGGGATCGGGAGCGTCTCCGAGACCTGCTGTTCGACCTCCTATGGATCACAAGTCTTAGATGTAAGAGGACTGGTCCACATGTAGCCCTAATATACACTCACTGTATATTCATATATGTTATTAGTAAATATAGTATTAGTAAATGTTTTACATAGTCAACAACAATGAAAAATTTTGTTGTTGTAATTGTACCTACATACAATTAAAATGATAAAATAATTAAAAAATTAACCTAAAGTGTTTGCCCCCTAAACCTAATAACTGGTTGGGACACCCTCAGCAGCAACAACTGCAATCCAGTGTTTACGATAACTTGCACCAAGTCTGTAGTTCACACAGGGTCATGTTTTGAATTTAGTTTTCCCTCTAAAATAAAAACCTTCATTTAAAAACTGCATGTTGTGTTCACTGTGTTATCTTTTACTAATATTTAAATTGGTATTCTGGGGTCTGTACCTGTGTCGGGAGCGAGAGCGGGATCTCCTGCGCCTGGATCTAGACCTGGACTTGGAGCGGGAATGTTTGCGCTTGCTGTCTTTTTTACCTGCAAAATAACGAGATTGTGAGTTCTGAGGTTTGTAAACTTCACCAGACGCGGTTTTGAAATGATCTACTCACTGCTGGGCTCGATCGCAGCCGAGATGAGGGACTGCGCCTCTCTCACTCGCTTCATGGCTTCCTCGATCTCCTTGTTGGAAGCGTCCGCTTTGAGACCCATGCTCGCCGCCATCGGGTTCATCCTGCAAGACGACCGATTTGAAATAAAGGCCATAAGTGACACAAAGATTCGTGCAGGTGTTACTCAGTGGATTGAGATCAAAGGAGCTTTTGGGACTTACTTTGGATCCACGGAGGTCATCAGCTTCAAAATCTGATCAGCGGAGAGTGCCTAAAGGGTACAAAATCTCAGTCATGCAGCGAAAGAAAAGGAAAGAATAATCAAGTGAAAAGAACAAACAGAAAACTAAAGCCATGTGGATTCACCTGGGGGTTCATGCCAGCACCGGGCAGCATGGTGGGACCACCGAGAGCACCCAGAACACCTCCTCCCATCTAGAACATATACAGGGGTTTCTTTAGGGTTTCACAAAATCATTAAGGTATTCAGGGTCTACACATTTTTCACTTTAAAATTCGATACTTTCCCCGACTGAAATATGCAGATTTCCCCACACCGTAACACCACGTTTAACACCTGAAATAATGTTTCTGATTTATGTTAACAGATCTGCATCACACCTATGAATTTTTCATGAATTGTTAATTTTATTAATTTATTAAATTCTTAATTTATTTGTACAGAGTACAAATAGTGAAAAAATATATATAATAAATATAAAAATTATAACAAAGTACAAAAATAAAGGAAAAAATGATTCCTAGAGAATTTCAAATACAAAAAAAAAAAAAGCAGAGGAAAAACACTTTGTTTAGTCCACACACACTGAGCACTGTGTTTCCCCACGGACCATTATCACTGATGCACCACCCGCTAAACTGAACGGTTAAAGCAAGAGACGCTGCAGAATAAAAATATATTGTTTATGTTTGCATTTTGGTGTATGGGTTTTGCAATTTCCCCCCTTAAAAAAAAAAAAAATCGAATGAGATTAATTTTAAGAGGCCCGTCGTATTTTCTCTCATATATGAAGTATTTTTCATTATTAAACAAAAAGCATTTCTTATCCGATTAATCAGCGGAAAATTCGATTGCTAAACTAATCGATAGCTGCAGCCCTCAACAAAATTAAAAGAATACTCCAAACTTAATTCCATAATGCGTAGGAACCCTGTGTATTGTATAAAAGGTGAATGATGCAATCAATTTCCTAATTAAAGTTTGATTAATGTTTTGAAGATCAAAAAAAACCCATACATTTATAATATAAAACACCACAGTCGGCAAAAAAATTACACAGGATTAGAAATCTTTTGGTCCTTACCGATGCAAGAGGGTTAGGCGTGGGCAGCAGTCCTCCACCGGGAAGAAGACCGGCGACGGCGTTGGCAGGCGCCATCAGCGACAGAGCTTTCGACTCGTCCGGGATCACACCTTCAAGATCAAGAAAGCACGAGTTAAAAACCCGACAGGGACTCGAGTTCAAGAAGGGGTGAGAGAGAGAGAAAGAGAGACACAGATTTTCACATCATCAATTCAATCGCCTCCAAATGTCATTACCACCTGCATTTCTTCTCACTAGGTATCCTGTTTATTTTATTTTTTTATTGTTGTCCAAATCACTTAGAATCTAAGATGGGGAAATTTCATTTTGAAAATGAAAAAAAAAACAAAACAAAAAAAAACAACACTACTGCAGGTAATACTGCCAAGATGTGATCACCTGGACGCGTGTTATTTAAGTCATGAACCAAACGTGAGCGAGCACAGTGGCTTCTCCTGGTGATGTGCTTTCAACGTTTCATATAGACGTTTTATGAACAAGCGACTCACGTTGGCAGCTTCGCTAAAAGCACACAGAGAAAGATCGAGATACACAACACAAAAACACTTTCAGAGATTGTGGCGATGAACAGTACATCAAAGTATTTTTTTGCTTTACTGAATAAAAAAAAAAAAGACTTTACGACTACACATTGAATTGCACGTGAGGTTTTTTTTTCCCCTGGGCTTTTGGCTGGAGACTTGTCCTTACCTGGTGTCTCACGGGAACGCTAGGCTAACCATAGCGCACATCACACAACAACAACAAACGCAAATGCTCAAAGATTTTTAAACACTTCAGGTCCCAACATCGAGCCTGAAATGGAGCGTGTGCACGCTACGGGATGAGTTCACAATTTTCTCATTGCACATGTATGGAGCTTGTAGAGGAAACATCTTGACAAAAGAGAACACATTTTTAAAAACAAAGAAAACATGAACAAGCACATTTTTGTTTGTTTTGTTTTAAAAGATTGCTGCAGGAGACAAAACTGCAGGGCTGTATTTTCGATTTTCGGGGCACGGCCTGGTAAACAGGGCTGGCAGAGCCAGGAAAAAGAACTGTAAAACACAACAACAAAAACAAGAGACCACTGTTAAAAGAGAGGAAAGTAAAAATCACACCCGTCTTTTTTTTTTTTCTTTTCACACACACATACACACGAGTCGACAAACCAGTGAAAATGCTATTGCATTCATTTACGTAGGCTGTAAACTCTATTCCTGAGAGAACCCAATCCTATGTGTAGATGTGATATGAAAGAGAGAGAAAAATAAATAAATAAATAAAAATCTTAATATTTGGTACAATGTGGATCAAAAACCATAATACGGTGATTTAAAAAAAAAAAAAAAAAGTTTGACACAACCACAATGTTTGACGTTTTTAAGTGGCATGTAGGCAAAACAACGCACAATGAACATAACTTCTATACCTTCTAGAAATAGACAAGATAGACAGACAGAGAGAGAAAAACAAGAGAGGAGAAAAAGGAGGGGGGTGGTGGTGGGGGGCGAAAAAGGTGTGGCGGCTGGCGTTTTGAAATTGCCTACAGTCGCCTGTTGGCATGGAGAGGACCACGTTCAGCCTTCGAGGGAGGGGGGGCTCTGCGTTTGCCTTCTCCACTACAAAAACCACACACAAACAAACAAGAGAACATTTTTAATAGGAGACAGTCTAATATGACGAACTGGTGGAGGAGGAGGAGGAGGTGGTGGTGGGGACACTGGGAGGGGGGACGGACGAGTAAACATGAGCAAGATAATGAATATGTACGCATTACGTCCCCCCTTTCTTTTGTACCTTATCGTAGATCAGTCGTACGTGTTAGTGTTTGGACACGTCCTATTTAAAACCCCTGTGTATATGATTGAGCATGCTGTTCTCTCTCTCTACTCATATATACACCTTTATCCCTATAATGTAGAGAGTTCATCTCCAATCGGTGCGAAAAAGTTTTTCGGCGGATTTTCACGCCACGCCGTAATCGCCAAAAGGAAACCACGTGACCGGGCGAACACCAGGGAGGTACCAACCTTCTGCGTAGGGCACAACTATAAGAGCCCTGTCCACAAACACTGTGTTTGTGAGGTGCTGGGAAACGCCGACCGACTCCTGCTCGCTAAATCTCACGAAGCACACGCGCGACGTCACCGGCATGGTGGAGTCACTGCAGGAATCAGATATTAAACACAACAATCAGACATTTTTATAATAATATTAACAACAATACACAGATGTTAGTTTCCTCAGTAGAGACGGTTAAAAAACTATTTCCTGGACTTGTAATGAGAAGATTACAAGTAGATAGATGGATGGACTTTATTCATCCCATGTTGTGGAAGTCCATCCATCCATCCACCCATCCATCCGGCTTACTAACATTGTATACAACTTAAAGACCATGCATTTATAAAGTCGTTTTTTTCCTCGAATTATTAGTCATGAAATGTTCACAAATACCAGAAATAGTCCTATTTATTTAATAATAATTTTATTCAAAACCAAATCCGAAAATTGTGTTTTAAAAAGCATGTATTTAAATTGAACCAATACATAACAGAGTATAATGTTTTGGGGTTTGCAATAGTGTTTAACAATATTTAATACTTAATAATAATAAATGACTAGCATTCGAGTGAACCTTGCTAACCAAAACAAAAACACACCTACCGTAAGCAATGATTTAATGATTAAATAAATAAATAGAGTTTAGTAAAAAATTAAAATTTGCTGACAAGAACAGGTGTATGAGTATTTTGTTTCACTCCGAAATGAAACGCGAATAAGAACGCATGCTAGGAGATTAGCATGCTAGTCATTAGGCTAACCTATGCTAAGCTAACAGTGCTGAAAAGCGCGGCCTACTCCTGCGCGCCTCACAGCGCCGCCGCGATACACCGAACAACCCACTAGTTATCGGACGATATATTTCTTATATGCAGCGTATTATATTTTTCCTCCTTCTCCGTCTTTGTACTCACTCAGGAGGGAAGAGTTTGAGCTCCTCGACGGTTCCCAGAAAGCCGAACAGAGTGCGCATCTGCTCCGAGGTGGTGCTCGGGGACACGTTGGTCACCTGCACGACGTTCGTCCCGGAGCTCATCTTCAAGGGAAAAACAGAAAAATGATCACAAAAGCCGAACACTGGATGATCCTACAACCGCTTCAGGAAGGCGGCGGAACACCGGGGGGAAGCCAGAGACGACGCTTTCTTTCTCAGACCGGCCCAATCCTCCTGCTCCTGCTCCTGCTCTTGCTCCTGCTCCTGCTCCTGCTGCTGCTCCTCCACCGCGCTGCTGCTGCTGCTGCAGGACGGAGCGCGTCCACTTCCGCCTGACTGCTGAACACCGGAAGCGGCCCTCACACACGCGTGCCGGAATTGTGACACCAGGAAGGTGCGCGCGCATTTAAAATAAAAAAAAGTTGTTATTAATATTATTATTAGTAGTAGTAGTAGTTTTGTCAATTGATTCAAACATTTAATCGCGATTAATCGCACATTTTCATCTGTTCTATATGTCCCTTAAATGAATACTTTTAAAATGTTTTCATACTCTAATCAACATGGACGAATATAGATGCTTTATGCAAATGCATGTTTATTATTAGTGAAACCATATTCAACATAAAGCATGAAGATATAAAATATCGGTGTTTTAAATCCTGTAAATCATCAGGAATCACAGTTTCACAATTTAATCAGCTTGTGTGCAGGTTAATAATCGATGCAGACATGTAAACAGCATCAACTGAAATAAACCGAGGAAACTAACCGAATATCAATTTTAACTGGTGGTAAATCGATTATTATCTATTAGGGGTTAAGTGTATTCGTACCGAAATTTCTTCACATGTGCATCAAATGCAATATTTTTTACGCGCGGAACATAGTTTAAATCCGAATTTTCTCAGGAACGTATTAAGTGCCGAACCCCAAGTTTGTTTAGTCTACGCCTCGCACTGTGAGCATTTTTTTTTATAATTGTTTGTAAACTTTAAAACATACACAACAATGCAAGAAAGATTTGTTTTGCGTATGCTTAAAAACGCTAAAGAATCAATAGCGCTAGTTTTAGCCGCTAACCAGGAAGTGTCTAACGCGAGCGCTTTGGATTCAAGATTAAAGATTTTTTAAATCTTTCACAAATATAGTTATATACAGGATACAACATGCAGTGAAATGAAAAGCTGAAAAAAAAGAAAAATCTTGAATCTTGAAACGATTTTCATGATTTTTAGCGTTTTCAAGCATACGCAAAACAAGTTTTATGTCCAGCTTTAAAAAGTTTTCTTCAAATTAAATGAATTAATGAATAATTTAATTAAATTCTTTTTATTTTATTACATATTACTTAATTGATTTATTTTGTGCCAATTTCATTGATTACATCATTTAATCAATATAATAAAAAAGTGCATTGCATAATTTTTTTTTTTTATAAAAATATTATAAAATACTGTTTTATATATTATTTAACCAAACAGGCCTTTTATTTGAATAAAAAAAATGGTATTATAAAAAATTATTAAATTTTTTTTCTACATTAATTTTTCTAAAATTATAATTTTTTTAATGATTTTTTTAAATGTTTTAATTATTAAAAATTTATGTTTCATAAATGTAAACTGTTAAAATGTTGATGATCACAAATATTAATACTAATAATAAACCATGTCCATAAAAAATTAAAAGCAATTTTATGTTTTGCGCTTCTTCCCCCCAAACCGTACAGAAATTGAATCACACCGTGACTTAAAAACCGAGGTACGTGCCGAACCGTGAATTTTGTGTATCGTATTGATTATTATCCAATATAACTGATGATAAATTAATTATTAATTATAATAACTGATCTTCTTCTTCTTTCTGCTGCTCCCATTAGGACCACAGCGGATCAGTGGAAGCAGAGAGATGTTTAGGAGAGATGCAGTGGAGTTTTTAATGAGGATGTTCAACAAGATTTTTGAGGGAGATGTGCGGACCTGCAGTAACTACAGGGGAATTAAGCTGATTAGTCACACCATGAAGTTATGGGAAAGAGTAGTGGAAGCCAGGCAGAGAGAAGAGGTGACCATCTGTGAGCAACAGTATGGTTTCATGCCAAGGAAGAGCACCAAAGACGCATTATTTGCTTTGAGGATGTTAATGGAGAAGTATAGAGAAGGTCAGAAGGAGTTGCATTGTGTGTTTGTGGATTTAGAGAAAGCGTACGACAGGGTGCCAAGAGAGGAGTTGTGGTATTTTATGAGGAAGTCAGGTGTGTCAGAGAAGTATGTGAGAGTGGTGCAGGACATGTATGAGGACAGTGTGACGGCAGTGAAGTGTGCAGTAGGAACGACAGACTGGTTCAAGGTGAAAGTTGAACTGCATCAAGGATCGGCCCTGAGCCCTTTCCTGTTTGCAGTGGTGATGGGCAGGTTGACGGACGAGGTCAGACAGGAGTCTCCATGGACTATGATGTTTGTGGATGATATTGTGATTTGTGGTGAGAGTAGTGAGCAGGTTGAGAAGAGTCTGGAGAGGTGGAGATATGCGCTGAAGAGAAGGGGAATGAAAGTCAGTAGGAGTTAGACAGAGTACATGTGTGTGAATGAGAGGGAGGGCAGTGGAGTGGTGCGGTAGCAGGGAAAAGAGGTGGAGAAGGTGGAGGAGTTCAGGTACCTGGGGTCAACAGTGCAAAGTAATGGAGAGTGTGTTAGAGAAGTAAAGAAAAGAGTGCAGGCAGGGTGGAGTGGGTGGAGAAGAGTGATAGCAGGAGTGATTTGTGATAGTAGGGTATCTGCAAGAGTGAAAGGGAAAGTTTATAGGACTGTGGTGAGACCTGCGATGTTGTATGGTTTAGAGACAGTTGCATTAACTAAAGACAGGAGGTGGAGCTGGAGGTAGCAGAGCTGAAGATGTTAAGGTTTTCGATGGGAGTGACGACGATGGACAGGATTAGAAATGAGTTTATTAGAGGGACAGCGCATGTAGGACGTTTTGGAGACAAGGTGAGGAAGGCGAGATTGAGATGGTTTGGACATGTGCAGAGTTGGAACATTAGTTATATCAGTAGAAGAATGCTGAGGATGGAGCCACCAGGAAGGAGGAAAAGAGAAGACCCAGGAGGAGGTTTATAGATGTGGTGAGGGAAGACATGCAGGTAGTTGGTGTAAAAGAGGCAGATGTAGAGGACAGGGGGGTATGGAGACGGATGATCCGCTGTGGTGACCCCTAATAGGAGAAGCCGAAAGAAGAAGAAGAAGAATGATTATTAACTATTATATATGACAGTAAATCATTATAATCGATTATAACGGATAATAAATTGTTATATATAATAATTTACAATAAAACTATTGTCTATCATAATCGTTATTGTTTATAGCTGATGAAAATGTATTTTGCTTTATAACTGATGATACTGATTTTCATTCAAAATAACTAAATATAACTAAATGATAAATGAAATATTATCTATTATAACTGATGAGATGATAAATTGATTATTATCTATTATCAATAAATCAATTATTATAATTTATTACCAACAATAAATCAATTATCACCTATTCAAAACGATGATCAATTGATTATCGTTTAGAACACCAATACATAAAGTATTATTGAATATAACTGAAGATAAATTGATTGTTCTATATAAAAACTGACAATCAATAGATTAGTCGCTCTGGATAAGGGCATGTGCCAAATGCTGTAAATATAAATGTAAATAACCAACAATAAATCAATTAAAACTTTTGTTATCCGTCCATCCCTCCATTTATCAATCCATCTATTTATGTAAACATCAGTATCAGCCTGGTCTTCAGCTACTGTAGCCAATTCACTCATGTTTCAGTGTGATGAGATGCTTTTCTGCTAAAATACAGTGCCCTCCACAATTATTGGCACCCCTGTTTAAGATGTGGTCGTGGACTTCTAAAAATTCTCCTTTTTTTTTAAAACAACATAGAACCCAAATGCAAAAAAAGAGAAAAAATCCAACCTTTCATTTAAGTACATTACTTTGGTGGTAAAAAAATCACACATTTAGAAAAAAAAAAAAAACTTGAAATCATGTGTGCCACAATTATTGGCACCCCTAACAATTCCTCTGAAAAATTATTATTATTTTTTTTTATATATATTTTTCTGTAGTTGCTAAGGTTGGTCAGGGTATCTAGGGACTTTTAATTAGTAATTCATGATTTCCTGTTTCCCTGGGGTATAAATATGACGTGACACAGAGGCCTAATTCTCTTACCCATTTGTCAACATGGCAAAGACAAGAGAACACACCATTCAAGTAAGGCAGATGTGTGTCGACCTTCATAAGTCAGGCAATGGCTACAAGAAAATAGCCACTCGCCTTAACTTGCCGGATCTACAGTCAGAGGAATCATTAAGAAGTTTAAAACAACTGGAACAGTGACAAACAAGGCTGAAAGAGCTCCCAAGTTTATCTTGCCACAACGCACAGTGAGGAGGATGGTAAGAGAAGTAAAAAAATTTCCCAAGCTCACCGTCACAGAATTGCATCAAAGAGTGGCATCTTGGGGTCACAGAGTCTCCAAAACAACCATCAGACGCTCTCTACATGCCAACAAGCTGTTTGGGAGGCATGCAAGGAAAAAGCCTTTTCTCACTAACACTCACAAACGTAAACGTCTGGAGTTTGCTAAGCGGTACTGGGACTTCAACTGGGATCGTGTGCTTTGGTCAGATGAGACTAAGATTGAGCTTTCTGGCAACAAACACTCTAAGTGGGTCTGGCGAATGAGTATGCCGAAAAGCACCTCATGCCCACCGTGAAGTATGGTGGAGGATCTGTGATGCTGTGGGCCTGTTTCTCTTCCAAAGGCCCTGGGAACCTTGTTAGGGTGCATGGCATTATGAACGCTTTGAAGTACCAGGATATTTTAAATAAAAACCTGATGGCCTCTGCCAGAAAGCTGAAGATGGGTCGTCATTGGGTCTTTCAGCAGGATAATGATCCAAAACATGTGGCAAAATCTACACAAAAGTGGTTCAGCAGTCACAAACTCAAGGTCCTCCCATGGCCATCTCAGTCCCCAGACCTCAACCCAATCAAAAACCTGTGGGGCGAGCTAAAGAGAAGAGTGCATAAGAGAGGACCCAGGACACTGGATGATCTAGAAAGAAGAATGGTCAAAAATCCCTCTCTCTGTGTTCTCCAATCTTGTGAAATGTTATAGGAGGAGATTAAGTGCTGTCTTGTTGGCAAAAGGAGGTTGTACAAAGTATTAACATCAGGGGTGCCAATAATTGTGGCACACATGATTTCAAGTTTTTTTTTTTTTCTAAATGTGTGATTTTTTTACCACCAAAGTAATGTACTTAAATGAAAGGTTGGATTTTTCTCTTTTTTTGCATTTGGGTTCTATGTTGTTTTAAAAAAAAGGATAATTTTTAGAAGTCCATGACCACATCTTAAACAGGGGTGCCAATAATTGTGGAGGGCACTGTACATACATACATGTACAGTATATACAGTATAGCTAAAAAAAACATCATTAAATAATTCACTTTATACAATATCACAATAGAAATAAACCCCAAATTATATCCATGTAATGTAACAATATCCAACACAAATTGTAATAATAAGCATAAATTACTTGATATAAATAATAATAATAATTTAAAAAAAATGGTTTGATACTATCCTTTGTACTAACAAGCATTATATATACATTAATGGGAAAGACCCTGACCCCCACCCCCACCCCCTCTTTCCTGTTAGCCCCTACATAGAATAGAAATCTGTTCAGGAATGTTAAACAGAGCAGAGCCTTATTTAATAAGCTCGAACAACAGAGGCCCCGATGGATGGAAGACTTCGTTTCATTGCCTCGTGTAGTTGCATAAGTAAAAAAAAAAACAGAGAACAAGGGATTTGTTTGAAGAAAGGGAAGATTATTTGACACGTTTCTGCTTCGGTATTGGTCAGTGATATGAAGCAGCAATAATGATAAAAGCTATACGATCAGAACAGCATTGAACGAAAAACGTGTTTATTTCATGTATTTCATTTCATTTCCATTGGGGTGGTGTTTTTATCCCTCCATTTTTTAACAGCTTACAGTGCATCAGGAAAGTATTCACAGCGCTTGAATATTGTTCGACAAACAATATCCCCCGTAATCACAACGTGTGTTTCTACAACTTGTTTGGAGTCCACCTGTGGTAAATTCAGTAGATTGGACATGAATTGTAAAAGCACCCACTTGTCTATAGAAGGTCCCACAGTTAACAGTGAAGCTATGAATTGTCGTGTCTGAAGCCCTCCAAGACAGGTTTGTATTGAGACACAGATCTCACAGATGTTTGCAGCATTGAAGGTCCCAAATAGCACAGTGCTCTCCATCTTTATCAAGTTTGGACCCACAAGGACTCTTCCTAGAGCAGGACACCCAGCCAAACTGAGCAAGTCAGGGAGGTGACTAAGATCCCAATGGTCACTCTGAAAGAGCTCCAGCGTTTTTCTGTGGAGAGAGAAAAACCTACCAGAAGATCTCTGCAGCACTCCACCAAGAAGGCCTGTATGGTAGATTGGCCGGACGGAAGCCAATACTCAGTAAAAGGCACATTACAGTCCGATCGAGGGAAAGATGAATGCAGCAATGTACAAAGACATTCTTGATAAAAAACCTGCTCCAGAGCTCTCTGGACCTCAGACTTGGGTGACGGTTCATTAACGGGACGACGACCTTCAGCACACATTTAAAATAACAAAGGTGTGGCTACAGGACGACTCTGTGAATGTCCTTGAGTGACCGAGCCAGAGTCCGACTTGAACCCGGTTGAACATCT
>JBCEWE010000513.1:0-182500 GCA_039877035.1 Silurus lanzhouensis | reverse complement strand
CTATCTATCTATCTATCTATCTATCTATCTATCTATCTATCTGTCTGTCTGTCTGTCTGTCTGTCTTCTATCTATCTATCTATCTATCTATCTATCTATCTATCTATCTATCTATCTATCTATCTATCTATCTATCTATCTGTCTGTCTGTTGATCTATGTTTCTTTCTTTCTTTATCTATCTATCTATCTATCTATCTATCTATCTATCTATCTATCTATCTATCTATCTATCTATCTGTCTATCTGTCTATCTGTCTGTCTGTCTTCTATCTGTCTGTCTGTCTGTCTGTCTGTCGATCTATGTTTCTTTCTTTCTTTATCTATCTATCTATCTATCTATCTATCTATCTATCTATCTATCTATCTATCTATCTATCTATCTATCTATCTATCTGTCTGTCTATCTGTCTGTCTGTCTGTCTGTCTGTCTGTCTGTCTGTCTGTCTGTTTGTCTGTCTATTTATGTTTCTTTATTTTTTTATCTATCTATCTATCTATCTATCTATCTATCTATCTGTCTATCTATCTATCTGTCTGTCTGTCTGTCTGTCTGTCTTCTATCTATCTATCTATCTATCTATCTATCTATCTATCTATCTATCTGTCTGTTGATCTGTTTCTTTCTTTCTCTATCTATCTATCTATCTATCTATCTATCTATCTATCTATCTATCTATCTATCTGTCTGTCTGTCTGTCTGTCTGTCTGTCTGTCTGTCTGTCTGTCTGTCTGTCTATCTATGTTTCTTTCTTTATCTATCTATCTATCTATCTATCTATCTATCTATCTATCTATCTATCTATCTATCTATCTATCTATCTATCATCCGTCTGTCTGTCTGTCTGTCTGTCTGTCTGTCTGTCTGTCTGTCTGTCTGTCTGTCAGGCCCTTTCTCTCTCTCTCTCTCTCTCTCTCTCTCTCTCTCTCTCTCTCTCTCTCTTTCTCTGTCTCTATCTATTTATATTTTGCATGTCTGTCTGTCTTTCTGTTACTGTCTGGCTAATGGGAAATTTATTTTTCTGAATATGAAATGAATAAATTAAGCAAAAACGTGGTATTTTAAGCCGTAAGAAAAACCTTTAATTAGGTGTGTGTGTGTGTGTGTGTGTGTGTGTGTGTGATTAGCTTGTTTTGTAACCCAGTCTTGTATTTGTTTCTTTATCCCCACACCTTCTAACAGCCCTGAGAACTATAGATCCTTTGGGCAGCAAATCCTCTTTGACATCACAGTGTATTGTGCCCAGGAGCTCAAGATCCCGATACAAAGAAACTGTTGTTCCATCAACTTAGTAATTAGTCTTAGTTAGCCGAAGCGCAGCTTGTGAAAAGCAGGGGCAGTTATAAAGGTTGTTGCATTTGGGTTTAAGCAGCACCCTGAAGGACAGAGCACACACAGGCCACACACAGGCTGTAATACAGAGCTCCAGGGCACACTGAGGAAACATGGTCAGCCGGTGAGTTCCTGCTCAGGTTTATTGGAAAACAGCATATACAATTTGACTGGATATATAGTACGTATTTTACAACTTGTTCAGGAAAATGTTTTTAGGTGTAACCAAAAAAAGATGGCGCAGTCAGACAGGAAGCTCTTGATTTGGAAACCGACAGTGACTCAGATCTTTGTTTATTGATGAGAGTCGACTCTTTTAGCTATTTTATGTTGTGTCTGTGTCGGTTTCTTTTGGGTTTTCCGACTACCTCCAAACCCAAAGTTGGATTGGATACGATAATTTGCCCTTTATCCAAGGTCCTGTGTTTAATGTTCATGGGATATCCACTGAAGCTTTCACTGTGCTGACCAGTAGAATGTGTTTAATATTTAAATTAGATCATTAACATATTTAAAATAAATATTTGGTAAACATGGGGTGGTAAGACCACTGTAAAAGCCTGGTCAGATGTTTAAAGAAAATCTTTAAAGAATCTATTTGTGCACAAATTCCGAAGACTTTGTCCCTTTGTGGTAACAGATTGTGAAAAAGCATCAGGTGTCTCATTACTTATGTTAATATAGTGTGTACTTTTTATTCAAAAATTAGTAAAAACTTTTTACTAATTTCCTCTCAATCAATTGTAAAAAGAAAAAGACATAAAATTTAATATGGCGTGTTATTAAGACATTGAGAAAAGAAACAGATCTATTTGGTTAAATTGAGAAAGTACTAACTTACTTACTTTTCTGTTGTGTACATCTTCAGGAAATGATTTATCCTGGTCAGGGCTGGAAAAGAAGTATTATTAATTAATTATTAAGTATTTATTAATATAATATTTAAATATTTCAACTAACTAACCAATAAACTTACTAATTAACTAAGTTAATTAAATATTTAACATTAGGTATTATTGTGGGCTGATACAACCTCAAATTCCTGCCTTACTGCACGTTATATTAAACAAATCCTTATAAATGCTATATTCATATTACTGAATAATTCTTTATGACCTGTAGGTTTAGAAGATACTATATTTCTCTCTTTCTTTTAGTATTTAATCCTGATTTAGACATGATGTTCATCGGCAACAAATAACCCGAGATCTTTTCAATGCATTCCGAGTATTGCTCCATTTCCAAAGTTGCTAAAATGGTTGACTTTTTTAGATTTGAACATCCTGCTGGAGACTATAAGAAGATCTTTGAGACTGTGGAGGAGCTCAGTGAACCAATTCCAGCGACAGTCACTGGTACGTTCAGCTTTTATTTTTCTACATTTCTGCATAAATCTGCAATTGGTCACTTTAAAAGTGCTTCTTCACTGGCAGTAATAATATCAACTTAAAGATACCATGCAAAAGTCCTTTGATAATGTCACATGCACCAAGCGATCTGCATTTCTTCCTCTTCTTTTTCTTCTTCTTCTTCTTTCTCTTCTTATTATTATTATTAATACAACTCCAATTCCAAAAAAAATGTAAAATAAAAACGGAATGCAATGTTTTTCATTGCATTTTCAAATGTCAGAAAACATTATTTTATTCACAATAGAACATAGAAAACATATAAAATGTTCAAACTCTGGAAATGTACCATTTTAAGAAAAAAATTGGTCATTTTAAAACCTTGATGGTGGCAACGAATAAGCCAAAAAAAAAGAAATAAAAGTGTTACTGAAAAGAAATAGATGAAAGAGCATTTACCTTAACTAATTAGCAACAGATCAGTAAAATGATTGGGTTTAAAAAAAAGATCTTAGAGCAGCAGAGTCTCTCAGAAGTAAAGATGGGCCGAGGATCATCAATCTGCAAATAACTGCATTTACAAATTATTAAACAATTTCAGAATAATGTTCCTCAGCATCACCTTGAGAAGCCTTCGAATATCTCATTTTTAAATACATAAGCTCCGTACATGTACTGTGCACAATGGCAATAAAGTTGAATCTACTTTACTCTAATCTAATTATATATATATATATATATATATATATATATATATATATATATATATATATATTATGTGTATAAATATGACTTGAAGTGATAGCATGAAAAGATTCAAAGAATCTTGACGAATCAATATTGGATGCTTCAGGTGTCACTGCATTAAAACCGGGATGATTCTGTAATGTAAGATCACTGAATAGGTTTAGAAACATCTTAAGAAATCATCGTCTGGGAACACAGTTCACTGTGTCATTCTCAAATGCAGGTTAAATCTCTTTCATGCAAAGAAGAAGCCACACGTGAACAGGATCCAGAAACGCTGCCGTTTCTCCGGTATTAGGTTTATTTAAAATGTACTGAGGCAAAGTGAAAAACTGTTTTTTTTTAAATCCTCTGACACTACATCCTCCGGAATAAAGAGGATAGGGACTATCTGGCTTATCATTAGTGCTCAGTTCAAAAGCCTGCATTTCTAACAGTACGCAGGTGCATTAGTGTATATGGAATATGCAGTTTTCCCATCTGGAAAGGCACCATCAATGTTTAGAGATATAGACAGGTTTTAGAGCAGCAGCTCAACAACGCCGTTTTCAGGGAAGGCCTTGCGTATTTTAGCTAGACAATGCTAAACCGCATACGTTATCTATTTCAATAACATGACTTCTCAGTAAAACGATCCGGATGCTGAACTGGCTTACCTGCAGTCCTCTCCCTTCACCAGGTGAGGACATTTGGTCTTCTTTATAGTCAACCTATGACGATGGTTGTAAGAACAGGAATAAACATATGTGTCTTGAATGTAAACATGACAAACAGTTGCTTTAAAAATTATTTTGTAGTGAGACAGAGGTAGATGTGGTCAGATCATTCTTCACTATGACATTTTCCAGCTGCAGGAAGTTGATCAGTGAGACTCTGTCAATAATTCCAACAGCCAGTTCAGTACACAAAATTTAATTTTGGTCTTTCTTTACATTTTTTGGTTGTTTCAGTTAAATTAAAGTGTTATAATGATTATTGTACTGATCATTCTTTATTCATCCATCAATTATTTCATTCATTAATTCCACACAGCCACATAATGGTCTTTTTAATGGTCTTAACAAATTATTTTTTCAAGAAATGAAACAAGCATGAAGGAGATCAATAAATAAAACGTAGGTGACGTTTGCGGAACATCTTCTGACTCAGAGAAGAGCCATTGCTGTTCCATTCAATGTTGATTTGAGTAGTAGATGAATAGTCAAAAAAAATGTTGTGAACACAGACTTGTTTAATTTTACATCATCCATTTTAACCAAGAAAACTATAGAGGAAAATTTCCCTTTTTACATTTTTATTCTTAAACAGCAAAAGGAAACAGGTAACTATTAAATGAGAGTCTCAGGATAGCATTTGTTTTATTACTGCTAATTGCTTGACTAATAAATTTGTTGTTCAGACCATTAAAAGCTTCATATTTTGTTTTTTTTGGATCTGGACCATTTTACTTATCTTATTCATACAACTGAGCAGATATGGGGTTAAGGGCCTTGCTCAGGGGCCCAGAAGTGGCAGCTTGGTGTGGCTGAGCTTTGAACTCACAAGAGCCATATTTAAATGCCTTAACCACTAAGCTACCACCTTCCACCTTTTTACACTGTGTACCAGAATCTCTGATTCATAATGACCAGTGCTTATTTATATTTCATGAAGTCTAAAATTGTACATCACCTAATTAATTATTATACTACTTTTTTTAGGCCGAATCCCATCTTTTATAAGAGGAAGTCTGCTCCGTCTGGGTCCAGGCCTGTTTGAGATCGGATCTGAACCCTTTTATCATCTCTTCGATGGCCAAGCCTTGATGCACAAGTTTGATTTCAGCAATGGGCAGGTCACGTATTTCCGCAAGTAGGTTTACAACCTTCTACAGACGGATTTAGCAGTAAACACTGTAGTCTTAAGATAAAAATCATTATTAAGGCACTTGGTTCAAGTAATTATGAGGAGTAAGAAAATACGGATGTGCCGTTTTGGAATATAATTAACCTTAGGGTGCAAACAGTCACAATTATTGTATTTTCATAGAACATACAGTAGAACATACTTTTTGCCACAACATTATATCTTAAATATCCCCAATTCTTTTGGGCAAATATATTATATATTATATCATAGCTGGTGTAAAACTAATACAGTATTTCATAAAAAGAGCATCATACAAACAGTCAAACATGATGGTGGTAGTGTAATGCTCTGCGGCTGCTTTGCAGATTCAGAAACTGGAAGATTTGCCATAATTGATGGAATCATGAATTATGTGATTTATCAGAAAATCCTGAAGGAAAATGTCCGGCCATCAGTTCATGACTTTAAGCTCAAACACACTTCTGTTACACAGCAGGACAATGATTTAAAACATACCAGCAAGTCCAACTCTGAATTGGTAAAAAACAATAAAACACAAAATTAAGGTTTTGGAAAGACCTAGTCCAAGTCTAGATAAATTGAGATTCTGTGGCATGACCTTAAACAGGCTCAAAAACTCATTAATGTGGCTGAATTAAACAATTCTTTAAACGAAGAATGGACCAAAACTCCTCCACAAAGATGTGAAAGACTCATTGCCGGTTATCGCAAACGCTTGATTGCAGTTGTTGCCACCAAAATTAGGTGGCAATTACTTTTTCACACAGCCACAGGCAAGTTTAGACAGCTTTCACATTTAAAACCTGCATCTTTACTCGGGTTATCTTTGTGTATGTTCACAGGTTCATTAAAACAGATGCCTACGTCCGAGCCATAACAGAAAACCGTGTTGTAATCACTGAATTTGGAACATGCGCTTATCCAGACCCCTGCAAGAACATCTTCTCAAGGTGTTATTCCATTACTCTGGTTTAAAGCTATCTCTAAATCTTTCCTCTGTATAAAGTATGTTTGCATGCTGCATCGATGCCATGAGTTGGTCAGGCGTTACACACCAGTGTGCATTTTGTGCAGGTTTCTCTCGTACTTCAAAGGAGTCGAGGTGACAGATAACTGCCTGGTCAATGTTTACCCCATCGGAGAAGACTTCTACGCCGTCACGGAGACAAACTATATCACTAAAGTGAACCCGGACACTTTAGAGACTCTAAAAAAGGTAGTGGTGAAAGAAAATGACCTGATTTGTTTTGAAAAGTTTCTATATTCTGATAGAATTTTAGAATGACACTCTTCTCATGAAAAAAAGATCCAAATTTAACAACTATGAACATTGAACACACCCACAACCCTTCATGCTCCACCCCTTCACTGTCATAAATAAATGATGTTCAGAATCAATTTGCATATTGATTGTGATTCGTTTGTATATTTTATGATGTAATAATACTTCCAATCACTTTAAATTTACAAAATTAATTCTATCTTCAAACAATTAATAATTAAAAAACAATGTCATGCTGACTTTTAATGAAATTGTTAATGACATGATTCATATAAATACATAAATACCTTTTAGTGTTTTTAAACCAGAATTCATTTGCATCTTGATCATGATTCATTTGTATATTTTATGATGTAATAATACTTCCACTTACTTTATATTTACAAAATTGATTCTATCTTCAAACATTTAATAAATAATTATTAAATATGCAAAATACATTATCATTACTACACACTTCCAGTTCAAATACTATTGTATGCCCACTTAGCGTACAAATTTTGTACTAATTTCGGACATTGAATCGAATGAATTCCTTACGAATATACATGAATATAGATATTAAGCTAATTTTCTAATGTTCAAATATGACATTCATCTAATGAGTTCACTGTAACTGCTTGGTCTTGGTAAACTGATGAACCTGCATACTGTACTGTAATAGAGAGGACGGTGGATGAAAGTGCAGAAAATTGAATTTAAGATCATACAATAAACACTGCAACAAGATAAAGACAACTAACCAAAAATAAAAAGGCAAGACAATGAGTAAGGCGCAAGGTCTGACTTAAATACAGGTTCTCATTAACCCGGAAACATACAGGTGCAGACAGTCATGTGACCTAAAACATAAACACCTAAGCTCACCATATGTTCACTTTTGTCTGTTCTTTCTGGAACTGAAAGGTGGACATGTGCAAATACGTCAACATCAACGGAATAACGGCCCACCCGCACATCGAGAGAGACGGCACCGTGTACAACATTGGAAACTGCATGGGGAAAGGAGCCTCGCTGGCTTACAACATCGTCAAGATCCCACCCACGCAGAAAGGTACATGGCCCTCTACTGAACTGTGGATGTCAGCTCTTGAACACACAGGACAGGAATAATAACACAATATACACCGTATTTCCAAAAGTATTGGGTCACCTAGTCATAAGTATGGTATGTGATGTTTGTGCATCGCATTCCACATTTAGTCCCAATTCACTCTTATAATTCCCTCCACTCTTCTAGGAAGATGTTCCACTAGATTATGGATATTTGTGATATTTGTGAGATTTCACATTCATCCCAAAGGTGTTCAGTAGGGATGAGATCAGAGCTCTATAGCAGAGATCTTCCTCTCCAAAGCGTGTAAACCAGATCTTCAAGGAGCTCACTTTGTGCACAGGGGCATCACCATTCTGGAACAGGTTTGGGTTTCCAAGTTCGAGTGAATGCATTATTTTATTAAAGCACATCTAAAGACCTGTACAATTGAGTGCCTTCAGATTTGTGGTAACAGTTTGGAAAAGAACCACATATAGCAGGAAAGATCAGGTGACCCAATACTTTTAGCAATATAGTGTATTATATCTAACCTCATAACACAATATATAACAACCACTGACATGAAATCGAAATCTATTTAACTACATTTCAGTACCACAGCAACATTCTGGATCCTGTTTACATAATTTACAATATATATATATATATATATATTATTTTTTTATTATTTTTATTATTATTATTATTTTTATTTTTTTTTACCTTAGCTCCTTTAATAAAAAGGGTTTCCAATTTTGGTAAATACCTATAAAGAACTTTGTTTCTCAGTGAAAAGTCTTTATTTATACATTTTAAGGGCTTTATTTATTCAGTTCAAATGGAAATGATTTGAGTATTTTCACCAAGTTTCATTATCTATTAAAAAAATACAAATGAAATAATTGAAAAATATCGATTATAATACAATATTTGTGTATAGTAATAGTCTACTATTTAGACTTACTATTCTTTCTTTCTTTCTATCTATACCTCTCAAAAAAGACTTCTTAAGATTAAGAAAAGAAGATTCTGATCTCTACTCAACATTTACTCTACACTTTGGACCACACAAATTTTATTGGGTTGGATGATGTTCGATTTTGGCGCACCTTCTGTTCGTCATTTTATAAATATTGTAGAGTGAACTGAAAGTTATGGGGTTGAACTTTATTAAAATGGACAGTAATCATTTAATCTCATTGTAATGAATGGACATTCAGTTCCCTTTTGTGTGAGGAGGTTTCTACCTTATACCACATGACAAGAAAACACCATTACACCACTGACTCTTTCATTAGAGATAAACTTTTAGGGGGTAAAATGATTTTTATAACCTCTTTATTTCTATAAAGCTGCTTTGGGACAATGTTAAATGCATTTTTACAAAGAAAACTGAATTTATTTAAATTGAATTAAATTGAACTGAACTAAGAGAGCTAATAGTAAAAAATTAATATATTAATTCAATGAACACCTTTTTATTTCCTGTTGTATAAAAAAAGACTGATTAATTCTACCTTATTTTCAACATTTAATAAATCAAAAACAATGGCAATAAGCCATACTGGCTTTTAATGACACGCATCATATAAAGAAAAAAAATCAGCTCTAAACAATTTTTTTTATCATACATACATCACCAAAAAAAAAGAAAAAATTCACCTAAAAGCTATTCTGAAAAATAGCTTTTAGGTGATTTTTTTATTTTTGTGATGCATGTATGATTATTTTTTTATTCTTTGTTTTTAATGCTTGCACAGTGCTTTGACCTTTAGAGGCGCTATATAAAATTATTATTATTATTATGATATTCTGCTTTTGATTGATACAAGAATGAAAAAAATACTCATTTGATCTAAAGCATAAACCCATGAAAAAATTACCACACCAATGAATGTACACACTTTTTTCTTCTTAGCTGCTGAAGTTGAGATTACGAGCTTCGCTGTTGGAAACTTCTGCGACTCAATTTGTCTATTTAGTATAAATTCTAATAATGTAACATGTCGTTTTTTTTTCAATCTCAGATAAATCAGACCCTATTGAAAAATCCAAGGTGGTTGTGCAGTTTCCCAGCGCTGAGAGGTTTAAACCGTCCTACGTGCACAGGTTTACATTCAGTTTCTCAATTTCTTAAAGAAAAAAAACAGCCCGATTGATTTATAATCATTAGCTAACCAGCATAAAGCATGATCGTTGCTTATGAGTCTTCTAATGATGTGTATGTGTGTGTTCTTCTGGTTAGCTTCGGGATGACGGAGAACCACTTTGTGTTTGTCGAGACGCCCGTCAAAATCAACCTGCTGAAGTTCTTGGGTGCCTGGGCCATTCGTGGATCCAACTACATGGACTGCTTTGAATCCGACGAGCAGAAAGGGGTAATTATATTCCAACATATTGCATTCCAGTGGTTTCATCCAAAAGTGAGCCAGAATATCTAGATTTGATCTGTAGGTCTGTATGTTTAATTTTTTAATGATACTCAGCATGCTAGAAAATCTGGGATCAGAATACTTGTCTTTGCACTTATACTCATAAGTATTGGATCTGTTATTGGATTGGATTTGATTAGATTCGACTTTAATGTCATTGTGCAAAGTACATATACAGAGTCAATGGAATGCAGTTAGCATCTAACTAGAAGTGTATAAGTGTTCTATTTACAATAAATAGCAGTATGTTAAATAAGTTTATGGGATTAATGTACAGAAGGTGCAGTAGGAAATAAGATATGGTATATATAGTATAATAATACAGTATAACTGATAACTTCAAAGGTGCACTAGGTGAGATTTATGACCTCTTTCCCTCTGTTCAACCCCCAATTATGCAAAACCTCATCACTAAAAGTGTTCCAGACAGAGTTCGAGGTGAAGTTAAGGCTTGTGATTTCCCCCCATAGTGGTAAAGTAGTAGCTCAATGGTTAAGGCTCTGGGTTACTGATTTGGAAGGTCAGGGGTTCAAGGTCTGGTATTGCCAAACTGCCACTGTTGGGTCCTTGAAAAAAATTTTCTTAACCCTCTGTACTCGAGGATTGCTGTATCACATCTTCCTAATATTGCTGGGATATGCGACGAAAACATTTCACAGTCTTGTAGTGTACATGTGACAAGTAAAACGCACATTGACCTTCATTTGCAACCAGTAAAAGCTTCCTCGCCTTAAAACTTGGGGTTGTTTTTTTCAACTACCGCTTCCTCGACCATCTACAAATCTCTCACACTGACTATGTAATCATCATTTGTCTGGTTCCTCTCAAGGTTCCTTCCTTATGCCGTCTCGGGGAGAGTTTTTCCTCATCGCAGTTTGCTTATCAGGGACAAACTTACACTTATAAAGAACATCTTATTCATATTTATCACTGTGTAAAGCCGCTTTGAGACAATGTTCATTGTTAAAAGCGCAAAACACATACAAATGAATTGAATTGAATCAACCTTAAGAGTAAAAACTAGCATTGTTTCAAAGTTGCTATATTTTCAAGATCTTTCTTTCGGCTTCTCCCATTAAAAGTCGCCACAGCGGATCATCTGTATTCGTGATCCGCATATTTGATTTGGCACGTTTTTACGCTGGATGCCCTTCCTAACGCAACCCTCCCCATTTATCCGGGCTTGGGACCGGCACTAAGAGTGCACTGGCTTGTGCGACCCTAATGGCTGGGTTTGGTTCCCTGACCAGGAATCGAACCCGGGCCACGGCGGTGAGCGCCGCATCCTAACCACTAGACCACCAGGGAAGATCAAACGCATGAATATATGAAGTCCATTCTATTAGAATGACAACAAAAGCCATCCACGCCTGTAAGTCTACAACTGTGGGTAAAAAAGTAGCTTTTTAGCTGTTATCATGACTTAGTGTTAGCATTAGATAGGCCTGCCATGCCAGTATTTGCCATCGAACTGCCTGAATGTGAAGTTCTAACAGCTTAAATGGATTCAAGAGGATTTAACAGTATACTTACCTATGTTTGTAAAATTCTGGCCAGGAGCAGTGTTGCTAATCATCTCTTCGCCCAATAACAAGTTATTGCTCTGTGTATTGTGTATTTCCAAAGAACTAATACTCGTTGCTTTCAAGTCCGATGCCGAAACTCTTCTTTTCGATCATGTTTTGACATGTTCTTCAGGATATTTGTACTAATAAGAAATTGCACTTTCCACAACCCCGGGGAATCCGAGCTTATTATTATTATAACGCTGAACGATCCTGTAACTAAAGAGAAAAGTATGTAGTTCGTAATTTGTGGCTGTAATTGAATCATTCTGGTAAGTGAGATATTTTCTCATCCTTTCTACAGACGTGGATTCACATAGCCAGGAAGGATCCAGGCGAGTACATCGACTACAAATTCAGGACTTCAGCGATGGGACTTTTCCACCACATCAACTGTTATGAAGACTCAGGGTTCATTGTTTTTGACCTGTGCACCTGGAAAGGGTAAAAAAAAAAAAAAACCCTGCCATTATGTTACAGTGTAATTATAGGATGGGATTTTTGGTGATGGTGGAGATTCGTCTTAGTATTTGGTATTTTAATTACTTATTACTCAAAAGTTTGTACACCCCAATATTTCACTACTTCACTATTTACAACTACCTATGAAAGTAATTCTTTATGAAAATACCCTCAATCACAGCTTATAAAAATATATAAATATATATATGCTCTTATATAAAATATATAGAATGTACATATTCTTATATAAAAAATGTTTTCTATCAGTAGTGTATGTATACCACAGCTATTCATGTAAAATATGAAATCTTATGATAAACCAGACATAAAAAAAATACATAAATAGAATAATATTTTACAATTTACAAATACATCTTATAAACCTTGCTTTTTTTTATCAAATATTTATAAAAAAAAAACAAAAAACTAAAAATATAGAAATTAAATCATGTATTTCTTTTTTTCACAGCGACTCATATATTAATTGTTTTTAATAAATATGTTTAAAAGTATATATTAGTAATAAATAAGAAAGAGAAAATAAAAGTCTTATATAAAAATATAGACTGTATTGACAAAAGTATTGGGACAATTGACCACTTTTCCAGCCATATTTAGTTCTTCCCCAGATAGTTTCCACAAACTTGGAGGCACACAATTGTATAGGACGTCTTTGGATATGGTAGCATTCATTTTCCCTTCCTTTAAACCAGGCGACTCAAACCTGTTCCAGCATGACGATGTTCCTGTGCAAAAAGGCAGCTCCATGAACATATGCTTTACATGGGGTAGAGCGTAAGATCTCCTGCAATAGAACTCCAACCTAATAAACACATTTGGATGAATGAATGTGAACGCTGACTGCACCCCAGGCCTCCTCACCTTCTCACCTACATCAGTACCTGACAAATAACACCCTTGTAGCTCAATGAGCACAAATCTCCACAAGCATCATTCCAAAAGTAGAGTGGAAGATCTTCCCAGAAAAGTGGAGGCTATTTAAAATGTGGCACTTTGAGTCCATTTCTCTCATTCTGACCCCTGGATGTTCAACATGGAATTCCATGCCCAGGAGGATTGAGGCAGTGCTACATAACAATAGTGCTCACACAAAATATTGACACAATATATAGTGAGGAAAATAAGTATTTGAACACCCTGCTATTTTGCAAGTTCTTCCACTTAGAAATCATGGAGGGGTCTGAAATTGTCATCGTAGGTGCATGTCCACTGTGAGAGACATAATCTAAAAAAAAACTCCAGAAATCACAATGTATGATTTTTTTACTATTTATTTGTATGATACAGCTGCAAATAAGTATTTGAACACCTGAGAAAGTCAATGTTAATATTTGGTACAGTAGCCTTTGTTTGCAATTACAGAGGTCAAACGTTTCCTGTAGTTTTTCACCAGGTTTGCACACACTGCAGGAGGGATTTTGGCCCACTTCTCCACACAGATCTTCTCTAGATCAGTCAGGTTTCTGCCCTGTCGCTGAGAAACACGGAGTTTGAGCTCCCTCCAAAGATTCTCTATTGGGTTTAGGTCTGGAGACTGGCTAGGCCACGCCAGAACCTTGATATGCTTCTTACAGAGCCACTCCTTGGTTATCCTGGCTGTGTGCTTCGGGTCATTGTCATGTTGGAAGACCCAGCCTCAACCCATCTTCAATGCTCTAACTGAGGGAAGGAGGTTGTTCCCCAAAATGTCACAATACATGGCCCCGGTCATCCTCTCCTTAATACAGTGCAGTCGCCCTGTCTCATGTGCAGAAAAACACCCCCAAAGCATGATGCTACCACCCCCATGCTTCACAGTAGGGATGGTGTTCTTAGTGGAATTATGACCCAAAAGATCTATTTTGGTCTCATCTGATCACATGACTTTCTCCCATGACTCCTCTGGATCATCCAAATGGTCATTTGCAAACTTAAGATGTGCCTGGACATGTGCTGGTTTAAGCAGGGGAACCTTCCGTACCATGCATGATTTCAAACCATGACGTCTTAGTGTATTACCAACAGTAACCTTGGAAACGGTGGTCCCAGCTCTTTTCAGGTCATTGACAGCTCCTCCCGTGTAGTTCTGGGCTGATTTCTCACCTTCCTTACGATCATTGAGACCCCACGAGGTGAGATCTTGCATGGGGCCCCAGTCCGAGGGATATTGACAGTCATGTTTAGCTTCTTCCATTTTCTAATGATTGCTCCAACAGTGGACCTTTTTTCACCAAGCTGCTTGGCAATTTCCCTGTAGCCCTTTCCAGCCTTGTGGAGGTGTACAATTTTGTCTCTAGTGTCTTTGGACAGCTCTTTGGTCTTGGCCATGTTAGTAGTTGGATTCTTACTGATTGTATGGGGTGGACAGGTGTCTTTATGCAGCTAACGACCTCAAACAGGTGCATCTAATTTAGGATAATAAATGTAGTGGAGGTGGACATTTTAAAGGCAGACTAACAGGTCTTTGATGGTCAGAATTCTAGCTGATAGACAGGTGTTCAAATACTTATTTGCAGCTGTATCATACAAATAAATAGTTTTAAAATCATATATTGTGATTTCTGGATTTTTTTTTTTTTAGATTATGTCTCTCACAGTGGACATGCCCCTACGATGACAATTTCAGACCCCTCCATGATTTCGAAGTGGGAAAACATGCAAAATAGCAGGGTGTTCAAATACTTATTTTCCTCACTGTAACTTACTTTTGTTGCCAGTTATTTAGCCAATAATGGCTGTATGTTGAGTTATTATTAGAGGCCAGTAGATCTGTACTGCTACACAAATGTTTAATCTCCATTTTTTATACTTAGAATTACACTTTTGTACACAGATTTGAGTTTGTGTACAACTACCTGTGGCTGGCAAATCTGCGTCAGAACTGGGACGAGATAAAGAAACACGCCATGATCGCTCCTCAGCCTGAAGTGCGCAGGTTTGTGGTCCCGCTGGATCCCTACAGGGTATGACGCATTGATATGACATTATTCTACAGGATGAATTCAATGGCATTAACTCAGTTATTGATAATGAATCACTTTGACTCCTTTCCTTAAAGGAGGAACAGGGAAAGAACCTGATCTCTTTGCCGTACACTACAGCCACAGCCACGATGCGTGAGGATGAAACCATCTGGCTGGAGCCTGAGGTGCTTTTCTCTGGTCCTCGCCAAGGTCCGTGATCGATGAATTAGCGCACCTATAACTGCCATGACATCCTGTATAAAAGTCAGGATTAAAACACCTGTGGAAGATTTGATAAAGAAAAACATTAAATGCTGGCGTTAAATGAGTTTCGATACAAAAATGAGCGAACAGGAGGTGGCAGTCCTTGTGAATTCAAATCCCGTAAATGTGACTGTTGATTCGTTGTAAAAAGTTGATTCGCTTACCAAAACGTTTCTCTGAAAGGAAGTGGAAGCTCAGTGGTTAAGGCTCTGGGTTACCGCTCGGAAGGTCGGGGGGGATTCAAGCCCCAGTATCGCCAAGCTGTCACTCTTGGGCCCTTGAGCAAGGCCCTTAACCCTTTGTGCACTTGGGGTGATGTATCACGGCGGACCCTGTGCTTTGACCCCAGTGCTGTATAGTACACGTGAGAAGCACTTTAAAGTTTCCTCACATCTGTTTTTTTTTTGTTTTTTCACGTTCGGAAAAGTTCGATAAACTTGCTGAAGTCGTGCAACATTTACACGATTTTCTTTTTCTTCTTCAAAAAAAGAAGAATCCAACATTTCCGTAAAATTTCTCTACAAATGGACAAAAGTAAATTCAGTTCACTTTTTAATCCCATGTTTCTTGATAATGAAAGTAAATATGAAGATACTTTGAAATGTAGTGAAGTTCAAGTCTCCTCAAATGGAAATACTTCAGTGAAGTACAGATACGTGGAAACACTATATAAGTACAGTAACGAATTACATTTACTTCCTTACCACTGGTCTGTGGATGTGAGGGATCCAGAGTCATAACCTTCGAGATGTAGTGCATTAACACAAGACTGATTACGGATTCAGAAATGCGCTCAGTGCTGCTGTAACATGAGCTAATCAAGCGCTAACTCAGCGGTTAAGATGTTTGACTTCTGATCAGAAGGTCGTGAGTTTAAATCCCAGCGCCACCTAGCTCCACTGTTGGGGCCTTTAGCAAGGCCCTAAATGTTCTCCTCAGGTGTATTAAATGGCAAAATGTATTCGCTCTGTATAACTTCTTCAGTTTCACTCTTAACGGATACGTGTCCTTTCCTCATTTTGAACAGCCTTCGAGTTTCCTCAGATCAACTACAAAATGAACAACGGGAGAAACTACACCTACGCCTACGCCCTTGGCTTGAACCACTTCATCCCCGACAGGGCAAGTTGTCCTTCCTACTTGAGTCCAATGTCTACTGTGTCAGACGTTATCGTTGAGTGTTTGAGCAAATGTTTGATTTTAGATTTGCAAGCTGAACGTTAGGACGAAAGAGACGTGGGTGTGGCAGGAGCCGGACTCGTATCCCTCAGAGCCACTGTTCGTACAGAACCCTGACGGGGTCGACGAGGACGACGGTGAGTAGCGTGAACACGCAACGTCTGTGATGTGATATATATATATATATATATATATATATATATATATATATATATATATATATACATACATACATACATGATTTTCCATTGTATCATGGTTCATGGTATTTGATTTAATAAACACTACATAATAAAGAATTTTAAATAATAAATAAATCCTGAAAGAGGAACAGCTCTGAACTCTTCATACGATTAAAAAATTCCCTCGAAATCTTACGGGTTTCACCCATAACCTGTTAGAAAAATCATTTATTGGTGTTTGAGATCACTGGGACCTGAAGTGATAGAATGAAGAAGTGTTTTGAACTTGCAGGATCTCTTCCAAATCCTTTTTTTTTTTTTTTTTGCACAAAAAAATAATGAATTGAACAACAACATAAAAAAAAACCTGAATATATAAAATATCAAATGCGAATTCATTTAAAGAAGTTAATTCTCCCTCAAAAGGAAATACGTATTAATGTACTTATATATACATACTGTATGTATAGGGAAATATGTTTGGGGAAAATCTTTTGGTATATTTAGTTTTCTTTAATTAACAATACAGTACAGTTTGTATTTATAACATTTTTTTTATTAACTGATTAATTTATTATAAAATTTATTTATTTACTTATGTACTATTGTTTTTGTTTTTTTTAGTCTTCACAATCTTATGATTATGATTAATGATTTTAATGAATAATAATAAATAAAAAAATAATAATAATATTCCTTATCATCATCATAATCATTAATCATTATATTGTTTCTCTATGTCTGTTTTTTCAGTGGATAATAAATTTGGATTAATTCACCTAAATGAATGGATGAATGAATAAATGGATTAATGAATGGATGAATGGATGGATAAATGAATGGATAGATGGATAGATGGATGGATGGACAGACGGACGGATGAAATAAATAGGTGTGCTATCAGTAGTACGAGTTTTTCCCAGAGTGCTTTGTTCCTGATGTGAACATGTCTGAGCAGGTGTGCTGCTGACCATCGTGGTGTGTCCCGGAGCACAGAGACCGACGTACTGCCTGATCCTGAACGCTAAGGACTTGTCAGAGATCGCCCGGGCCGAGGTGGACATCATATCTCCCGTCACCTTCCACGGCATGTACAAGCCGTAAACAAAAAAGTGTGTCCCGGATCCTTCAGCAAACACACGTGGCATATTTTCCCTCATGATGTGTGTGTGTGTGTGTGTGTGTGTGTGTGTGTGTGTGTGTGTGTGTGTGTGTGTAGGGAATTTGTTGTGTTAAAATATGTGTATGGCTATAAAATAATGTTGTTAGCATAATAAAAAAAACGATCATTCATTTACCTTCCTGCTTATTGGAAGCACTAATTGTTGTCAGTTAATAAAGTTAAAGCTCTTAGAACAGGCATTTATGATTCGCACCGTACGACACGCACCGTATCGCTGAGATTCAATAAAGATACATATATATATATATATATAAATAAATAAACTGCTGCTCAGGTGCGTTTTTGTAAGGACACTGTATGGTCGTGTTTTTTTTTTTTTTTTTTAAACATCCCATTCCACATTTAGTCCCCATTTGTTCTTAGAATAAGCTCCACTTTTCTCCGTAGATCATCATCATCATCAGATGCATAAAGATGCATACAAGTAGCCATTAAAGTCAGTAGGAGTAAGACCGAGTACATGTGTGTGAATGAGAGGGAGGGCAGTGGAGTGGTGCAGTTGCAGGGAGAAGAGGTGGAGAAGGTGGAGGAGTTCAGGTACCTGGGGTCAACAGTAATGGAGAGTGTGTTAGAGAAGTGAAGAAAAGAGTGCAGGCAGGGTGGAGTGGGTGGAGAAGAGTGATAGCAGGAGTGATTTGTGATAGAAGGGTATCTGTGAGAGTGAAGGGAAAGTTTATAGGACTGTGGTGAGACCTGAGATGTTGTATGGATTAGAGACAGTGGCATTGGGTAAAAGACAGGAGGTGGAGCTGGAGGTAGCAGAGCTGAAGATGTTGAGGTTTTCAGGATGGACAGGATTAGAAACGAGTTTATTAGAGGGACTGCACCTGTAGGACGTTTTGGAGACAAGGTGAGGGAGGTGAGATTGAGATGGTTTGGACATGTGCAGAGGAGGGACATGAAGGAGGAAAAGAGGAAGACCAAGGAGGAGGTTCATGGATGTGGTGAGGGAAGACATGCAGGTAGTTGGGTTAAAAGAGGCAGATGTAGAGGACAGAGGTGTATGGAGACGGATGAACCGCTGTGGCGACCCCTAATGGGAGAAGCCAAAAGAATATATATATACACCCACACAGGGGTTACGTTCTAAGACCCCCGTTAATTTTGGACGCACCCCCGCAGTCCCTATGGTGAATTCATCATTACGCCAGTAAGTTGGTTTGTTTTTGATGCACACTCAGCAGAAAATGTGACGTAATGGACATAAATGCTTTATTTGTCACTAAAAATTAAATGAAATGAAATTAATACAATATTGTGTTTATGAAATTCATTAGTGAAAAAAGTTTAAAATGTTATTCCTAACGTTCCGTTGCGGATTCCCGCGGATTTTAAGATAATCTGCAATGAGAACCCAAGGATTTTCGGAACCGCAAATTATCGTGAGTTGACTGTATTTATTAGTAGATTCTTTACCTTTATTATTTAGAGAGTGACCTATAAATGGTAAACAATATTTTATATATAGATAGATTTCTCTTCGCTAAACCGTTTCTCGAGCGCGTTCTCTCAGCACCGCCGCCGCTACGTCACTATGACGCATCACAACACTACGGAGGCCGAGGCGTGTCCTGAGAGTCACGTAGAATACAGATTAACATGGCAGAGGTAGAGCTGTAACTTCCTCGAAACAGAACAGGAACAAAAAGCGTCTGGTTTTATTTCCTGTTTGTGAAATGACCATGTGTAAGTAAATGTATAATTTGTTGTGGTACCAAAGAAATATCGGCCTCAGTTATGGAGATGCACATCACTAATATATAGTGTATATAGGAACTGTTCAGTGAAACCTGAGGAGCAGTCAGCGTTCACATTCATCCCAAAGTTGTTCAATAGAGTTGAGGTCAGAGACCCAGTACTTTTGTCCGTATCGTATATGTTGATCATACGGTACATGGAATACCGATAGAGCATGGGTAAATGAGCATTTGCTATAAAAACGGTAAGATATGAATATAGATTTCAATGCAATTCACTCAAACATTTCAAATACGAAAAAAAAAAGAAAGAAAGAAAGAAAGACGCCCAAAAGCCCTTACGTTTAATAGTCCGAATTTTTTTATTGACCATGGTTTAAGCCACCATGGAGAACAGCATCAGTTTGTATCCCATCAACTAAATAAAGACGTTGTTAGATTTCTGAAATAACTCTGAATAACCAAATGTGTAAAAAAAAAAAAAAAGAAAAAAAAAAAAAAGAAAAATAAATACAATGCAGATCCAAAAGTCTGAGACGGCACATAAAACTTAGCATTATGAATATTATATTTCCAAAAAAAAAAAAAAGGTCAATCCGTTGTGTATTTAAGCAGATTGAACAAATTAGGTCAAATTTCAAGTTTACGTTGTCAAACAAATCGACCGAATTAAACAAAAATCAAAACGATATTTCACACGCTGTTGTGTATAATATCGTTTCCAATAAAAGAAACTCGTTTTTAAAAACATAAGTGCTCTCAGACTTTTGGACGTCCATGACGTGCTGCTTGCATCAGACAAAATCCTCAGCACTATTGAAAGACGAAGCACCTGGTGCAAAGTCCTACATAAATACATTATTCTCGTGTGTAAAGTGCAAAATCTCTAGGTTTAATATATACTAAGGGGTTTTGTGTATGTGCAAGCATTTCTAAAGTAGAACGACACTGGTAGTCATTTGACTCGACCCAAAATACACACCCCCCCCCTCCACAATTACCCCCCTCTAAGAGCCCTTTTTACGTAGTTCACTGTTAGTTTTCTGCTCCTGTGGCGATGAAACGACAGAGGAAAGAAAATTCGAAGACGAATGCACTCGGTTACAGCCAGGGGGCGCCGATTTGTCATGTAGTGTTACGTCAGGTGTGTACGACGATCTTGCAAAACCTGAACATTCGGAAGTGTTTTATTTCGACGATTACTTTTTTTTAAATCCGAGTCGTGCGTTTTATCCGTTTACAAGTTAACGCTGCGGGATATCCACATCGTCGCCCCTTCAAATAAATGTTTATTTCATCCCTTAGCATTCATTTTAAAGAGAAAAGTGCTTTATACTTGTCATATGTACTTCAAACGGCCGTTTCCTCGGACGTCTCCCTCGAGCTCTAGAATTGAATAAAATGGAAAAATTCATGTGTTACAGGAAAAAGAAAAAAAAATGCACCTTCTTTACCAAAATGTTCAACAAGCATGCAACTGAAGTTGCTGAAAAAAAAGCTCCATTGGAGACATTTACATGCTTTTCTTTAAAAAATAATCTCTGGATGAGATGTGGACAAAATTTGCTGATACTCTTCCACAGGCAAAAAAAACGCTTGGAAAGGCAATTTTCCAAAAATTGTTTTGAAATAATTGAATTATTGTAACTGAATTATTTAATATCTGTTATATATTATTTATTATTATTTGCACATCCCAATTACTGTAGGAAATTGTGTTCAGAGCGCAGAGTCAGCCTTGATACAGCACCACCTAGAGCACTGAGGGTTAAGGGCCTTGCTCGAGGGCCCCGAGACTGGCACCTTGGCAACAGCGGGGCTTGAACCCCCGACCTTTCCTTTCAGTAGCCCAGTGCTTTAAAGGGTCTTATGCTAAAAAAAAAAAAAAAAACCACAGCTCTACTGAGAAACCGCAAAGTGGGGTCTTCTCTCGTGAAGACTTTCCAGGGGTGGAAAACGTACTGACACTGGAGACCATGTGTGTTTGCTTTCTATAGAAATGGTAACGTGTATTGTTGTACTGTACACCGAGTATACGCACTTTCTGCTTAATAATCATTAACACAAAACCAGGAGAAGAAGCAGCACATGTTCTGCAAGATCGTTGTACACCCCTGTGCCTTACAGGGAACCTTGTTCGGGTTTAAGAAGAACGAGAAATCCTGTATGTGTGTGTGTGTGTGTGTGTGTGTGTGTGTGTGTGTGTGTGTGTGTGCTGGATATCTTCAAAGACTGGCCTCTATACTAACCAGTTATCTAGTCACAGCACCAAAACGATGAAGGCTTTCGGACGCTCTTTTGCTGGATGTTCTCGCTGAAAGGGGGGAAAAGGGGTGCGTCTCCAGAGCTCACGCAGACATGCGTCTGGCTCCGGCGTCTGGCTCCGGCCGGTCAGTTGGTCTCGTAGGTGGAGAGGAGCGCGGCGTCGACCGGTTCCATGCAGGACGGACAGGTGAAAGAGCGCATGAGCCAGTCGTCTATGCAGTCCATGTGGTAGATGTGCATGCAGGGCAGGAACCGGATGGGGTCACCATATACAAAGTCCATCATACAAATCACACACCTAAAGAGAAGAAGAGAAAGAACGACCAGTTACAGGAATCTGGCGATTGGAGCGGGTTCTTGGGCGTATACACCTTTCATGCATGAATTAATAAATCAAAGTAAAAAATTTTTTAGTAAATTTTTGTTTTGACTATTAAACAAGTGAAAATCATGCCAATAATTTATTTGATTTTTCCCCCCAACATATGTTTATTTTGAGGGAGTTACAAAAGGTGAATCAGTAGAACTTGTTTAGTTTTTGGGAGAAAAACATGTATTTTAAATATAATTTAAATAAAAATGTCCTTAAAGCGAATGGTAGAAATAACACACACATTAAATATCAACAACAATAAGAAGAACGTTTGGAAATCGTGTTCTATGATTTTAGAAATGGAAAACTTGTATTAAAAACAATTTAAACCAGTATCGTACTTCATATCATTCGATTTTCCTTCTCATACAAACTAATAGGTATTATTTATTAAAATATTTACACCACAGCCTACTAACATATTCACAGTTTTCATATTAGTGGTGCGCCGGATTGTTGATCCGTACGATTACACGTTTTCCCCCCAGGTGTGTATTGCACTCACTCGCGTATTTTTTTCTCAGAGCCGTCCTTGCCTCCGTCGAACACTCCTCTGGGAAGGTGCTGAATGAGGCCGATGCGCTGAGCGATGCGGATCTGTTCCTCCTCTGTCAGCTGGGTGGCCAAACAGGTCTGGCTGGGCGTGGGATGGTATACGGGAATGTGTGCCTGCTCCTGCAAAACAACAACAACAACAACACACACACACGCACACACAAACACACACACACAACGGCTGTGTGCTTATTAAGCAGTTAACTTGGCACCGGAGTCACCATCAGAAACTGCAGCATTAAATGATTTAAATCACAATGCTGTCGCACAAACATCCACTCTGTCCATAAGACTGCTGAATACAGTGCATTCAAAACATTTATACAGACCCCTGCTTTTGTTTTTGTTTTGTAGCAGCCTGATTTTCTCCTTAATCTACATGTGATGATGTGATGATGTATGAACATGCTGTGATGATGTATGAACATGCTGTGATGTGATGATGTATGAACATGCTGTGATGATGTATGAACATGCTGTGATGTGATGATGTATGAACATGCTGTGATGTGATGATGTGATGATGTATGAACATGCTGTGATGTGATGTATGAACATGCTGTGATGTGATGTTATGTGATGTGATGAATGAACATGCTGTGATGTGATGATGTGCTAATGTATGAACATGCTGTGATGTGATGATGTATGAACATGCTGTGATGTGATGATGTATGAACATGCTGTGATGTGATGTATGAACATGCTGTGATGTGATGTTATGTGATGTGATGAATGAACATGCTGTGATGTGATGATGTGCTAATGTATGAACATGCTGTGATGTGATGATGTATGAACATGCTGTGATGTGATGATGTATGAACATGCTGTGATGTGGTGATGTGATGATGTATGAACATGCTGTGATGTGATGATGTATGAACATGCTGTGATGTGATGATGTATGAACATGCTGTGATGTGGTGATGTGATGATGTATGAACATGCTGTGATGTGATGATGTATGAACATGTTGTGATGATGTATGAACATGCTGTGATGTGGTGATGTGATGATGTATGAACATGCTGTGATGTGATGATGTATGAACATGCTGTGATGTGATGATGTATGAACATGCTGTGATGTGGTGATGTGATGATGTATGAACATGCTGTGATGTGATGATGTATGAACATGTTGTGATGATGTATGAACATGCTGTGATGTTGTGATGTGATGATGTATGAACATGCTGTGATGTGGTGATGTGATGATGTATGAACATGCTGTGATGTGATGATGTATGAACATGCTGTGATGTGATGATGTATGAACATGCTGTGATGTGGTGATGTGATGATGTATGAACATGCTGTGATGTGATGATGTATGAACATGTTGTGATGATGTATGAACATGCTGTGATGTGATGTATGAACATGCTGTGATGTGATGATGTTATGTGATGTGATGAATGAACATGCTGTGATGTGATGATGTGCTAATGTATGAACATGCTGTGATGTGATGATGTAATGATGTTATGTGATGTGATAATGTATGAACATGCTGTGATGTGATGATGTATGAACATGATGTGATGTGATGTATGAACATGCTGTGATGTGGTGATGTTATGTGATGTGATGATGAATGAACATGCTGTGATGTGATGATGGGATGATGAATGAACATGCTGTGATGTGATGATGGGATGATGAATGAACATGCTGTGATGTGATGATGGGATGATGAATGAACATGCTGTGATGTGATGAATGAACATGCTGTGATGTGATGATGTTATGTGATGTGATGAATGAACATGCTGTGATGTGATGATGTGCTAATGTATGAACATGCTGTGATGTGATGATGTATGAACATGCTGTGATGTGATGATGTATGAACATGCTGTGATGATGTATGAACATGCTGTGATGTGATGATGTAATGATGTTATGTGATGTGATGATGTATGAACATGCTGTGATGTGATGATGTATGAACATGCTGTGATGTGGTGATGTTATGTGATGTGATGATAAATGAACATGCTGTGATGTGATGATGAATGAACATGCTGTTATGTGATGTATGAACATGCTGTGATGTGATGTATGAACATGCTGTGATGTGATGATGTATGAACATGCTGTGATGTGGTGATGTTATGTGATGTGATGATAAATGAACATGCTGTGATGTGATGAATGAACATGCTGTTATGTGATGTATGAACATGCTGTGATGTGATGATGTTATGTGATGTGATGATGAATGAACATGCTGTGATGTGATGATGGGATGATGAATGAACATGCTGTGATGTGATGTATGAACATGCTGTGATGTGATGATGTTATGTGATGTGATGAATGAACATGCTGTGATGTGATGATGTGCTAATGTATGAACATGCTGTGATGTGATGATGTATGAACATGCTGTGATGTGGTGATGTGATGATGTATGAACATGCTGTGATGTGATGATGTATGAACATGTTGCAATGTGATTATGTATAAACATGCTGTGATGTGATGATGTGATGATGTATGAACATGATGTGATGTGGTGATGTGATGATGTATGAACATGCTGAGAGTTGATGAATAGATGATGTACTGACCTCATAGGGCGGAGGAGGCTCTAACTCAGGCTCGGCTCCATCCCCGGTGCTGGCTCGGTCTGACTGAGACTCATGCAGTAAGGAAATGTCGTCCGATGTTGGGGATTTCAGGCAGTTCCCCATCGTCCCTGACAGTCTAATCTGAGATCTGGCTAATCAGCACTCCTCTTTCACTACACACACTCCCACACACTGCTTTGTTACAGAAATACTACTACAGACTCACACACACACACACACATATATATATATATATATATATATATATATATATATATATATATATATATATATAAATATATATACAGAAAATATTTACGATATCTCATTCATTCTGGAT
The DNA here is from genome assembly GCA_039877035.1 of Silurus lanzhouensis. Classification (NCBI taxonomy): domain Eukaryota; kingdom Metazoa; phylum Chordata; class Actinopteri; order Siluriformes; family Siluridae; genus Silurus; species Silurus lanzhouensis. Next base: position 156,847 of record JBCEWE010000513.1, on the reverse strand, counting down.
AAAGTAAAGAAATAAATACAAATAAACAGCAGCTCATCCACTTCACTAGCTAGCAGGCTAGCAGTAACTAGCGCGATTAAAAAAATAAATAAACAAAGTTTCACGAACTCGAAGTCACGTCATTTCCGCTTAGTTCATCTCTAACTTCAGTATAATATCGAACATTAATCTAATAATAATTATAAAGGTGGTGTTTCCAGCCGCCTACTTTGTGTTTACATGAAGTGCTCGGCCTCTTCCCCGTTTCCTCCCTCTGCTAGGAGACAACACCGACACGTCACTGTGTTGTCCTCTGACGCACGCGAGAGCTCGGCTTCCGGTTGGACGGCTCGCCGCGGACGTCACGCGCGCTCGAGCACGTGGAGTGAGGAACACCACCTCCATCTGCCCCCCTCAGACTGTGGTCAGAGATGGGGGCAAACGTTTCCACCCTCCCTCACTCTATTTCTCCATCATGTTACTCTGGGTTAAAAAAAACCCATCCACCTTTAAATGTTTCTACAAGTGGACTTGTGTGCAAAAGTTTTCGCCCCCCTCACTTTCCACCATTGCAACACAGTGAAATCATTGTCTTCACATATGCTAGCTTGTTTAGAAGCTGGGATCAGCGCGTTAAGGGCCTTGCTGAAGGGCCCGAGAGTGGCAGCTTGGCGATACCGGGGCTCGAACCCCCGACCTAACGATCAGTAACCCAGCACCTTAACCGCTGAGGTACCACCCCAAATCAGGGTCATGGTCTTTGATAGCATGTTAGGCAAGTTATGTAAGCTGGTTGAACAAAAAAAGAAATATTACTGCCCTATGTGTAATAGCATAAACTAAGTGCTATACAGTATTTAGCCTATTTTATTAAACGAATTAGCCGTTACTACCCTCATAACGAGGAGTGATACAGCTGCATACACACCTTTATCTGTGTCATGTTTCCCTCTACTTCTTTTCCTTTTGCTGTATTGGGCTCCTGATGGTTTAGGAATTTTTTTGCAGCCATAATTTTAATTCGGATTCAGCTCTCCTTTTTGATGGGACGTCACTCTAGGTCTTGGCGGTTCTCCTACTGGGAACCCTGAAGGCTAAAGTGACATCAATCGACCCCTATCCCTCCTTTCTAAGTGTATGAGTAAATGTGTAGGTTAATTCACCCATCCTTGAGACCCCTCTGTTCCTTCTGGGAAATTACTATACTTGCATACTGTAGTTATTATATCTTAGGAATTTATTAATTTTAACTTTTTCATGTTTGGTATCATTTTAAAGGTTTCAGTGCAATTGGAAATATGGTCTCATTCCCATATCAAGGGCATGTAGGGGAGTGGTAGCTCAGTGGTTAAAGTGCTGGGTTACTGATCGGAAGGTTGGGGGTTCAAGCCCTGGAATCGTCGTGCTGCCACTCTTGGGCCCTTGAGAAAGTTCCTTAACACTCTGTTCTCCAGGGGTGCTGTATCATTTCTGAGCAAACTTGGATATGTGATGAAAAAATTTCACTGTAATGTATATGTGAGAAATGCTATTCTATATCAGTGGAACAGGCCAAAAATAAAGATCTCAGATTGAGGGGAATTCTGTCCTACTGATGTGATGGTTAAGATCTTTATCAGGTGTTGGTTTTTATCCTAGGTGCTAATTGGTTACTTCTGTTAATTGTTCCAAATTTGACATTTGATTATTGTTTGGAAAAAAGAAATGTAAAATTCGTGATTACCTCTGAAATTTCCTGAAACCATTTATATATTTTTTCTAGTAGATTATGTAGTCTGGTGTTACCGTAAAGTTATGACCAGGACAGTACAAAGAGTATAGAAGATTCTTGAACTATAAGAATGGATTTAAACTGTAAATAATATCAGCAGGTGGCTCAGGAGCATCAACACTGAACTGAACACCTCAACAATGATGGAACTGTAATAAATGGACATTTGGTGCCACTCAGATGAGGATGGGTTCCCTTTTGAATCTGGTTCCTCTCAAGGTTACTCCCTCGTGAAGTCTCAGGCAGCTTTTCCTTTCAGCAGTTGCGACTAACTCGCTCATTACGGACTTATAAAGGATCAAATTAAAACATCTACATTCCAACTTCATACCTTCTTTATCACTGTGAAGCTGCTTTGTAAAAAATGTCTATTGTTAAAAGCTCTCTGCAAATAAAACTGAATTAAACTCAATATATTTATAATAAAACAGAGAAAAGAAGCATTAATAATGTTGAATTCATTGCTGCATTTGTGTCAACTACCAGTTCCCTCCATGCTTATGAAGTGTCCTCAAACCAACATGGCCGCCCAGAAGTCACCAGTGTAGTCCCACTTCTCGTTTGAAATATTTTTTTAGATAAGTGAATACACAGAAATAGAATTTAAATCTGAATATATTAAAATCTATCATCAAAGACAAATATATTGTAGCTAACCTTATACATGTAGCATCTCTATATGGTGTGATTATTGACCCGAGTCTTTCCTTTGAGTCTCACGTGAATAATATTACCAGGATCGCCTTCTTTCACCTTAGAAATATTGCTAAAATTAGAAATATCATGTCGTTACAGGATGCAGAAAAACTAGTTCATGCTTTTGTCACTTCTAGATTGGACTACTGTAATGCTTTAGTGTCTGGGTGTTCGAGTAAGTGCATAAATAAGCTTCAGTTAGTTCAGAATGCAGCAGCAAGAGTTCTCACTAGATCTAGGAAATACGACCACATCACCCCTGTTTTAATCAGTCTACACTGGCTCCCAATCAAATCTCGCATTGATTATAAAATATTACTACTGACGTATAAAGCACTTAACGGTCTCGCACCGCAGTATCTGAGTGAACTTCTGTACCAGTATGATCCTCCACGCCTACTTAGATCAAAAGGTATATAATGAAGACTACAGCAGGGGGCAGATCTTTCTCTTATAAAGCCCCACAGTTATGGAACAGCCTTCCAACCAGTGTTTGTATGCTGTCGTCCCCTCACATTCACACGTTCACTCGGGTTTGTTGACGGTGGTGTGGTGGGTCGTCTCTTATCCCAGAGATCCCTCATGTCTGTGTTACCTTCTGGTTCTCCCTTTTAGTTATGCTGCCATAGCGAGTCTTGCCAGAGTCCAAACTGCACAGTGACATTAACTTTAATACACCAATAGGGACACTTAATAATCCATATCCTTCTCTTCCCGTCACTCTCTCTCTCTCTCTCTCTCTCGGTCGAGTTAAACATGCTCCTGAGGTTCCAGTGACCACTGTTCCTGCCCCTCTCCCCTCCGTGGATCTTCACACTTCTGTGCAGCTTGGGACGGTATCTCATCAACACCTTGGGTGGTTCAATGTAATTCCGGAGTAGAACGGGTGCTTTGAGGACGGATTGGACTGTAGTTGGTGTCGGCGGTCTGCTGCACTGACTCGGGAGTGCAGTTTGCTTCTGATCGTCATCACTGCACCCCGCAACATTGTATATCTGCTTCAACTGGACATTTGGTGCAACCCAGATGAGGATGGGTTCCCTCTTGAGTCTGGTTCCTCTCAAGGTTTCTTCCTTATGCCATCTCGGGGAGTTTTTCCTTGCCACAGTTGCTCATCAGGGACAAACATACTTACAAAGAACATATTTACGTTTAATCACCACATTATCTGTGTAAAGCTGCTTTGAGACAATGTTCATTGTTAAAAGCACTATACAAATAAAAATGAATTAAATTGAATTGAATACGCTGTTGTCCACTGTTATCATTATGCTGCAATTTCAGCCCAAAAGTTGCATGAATGATTGAAGCTCACTTCAATGATTGAAGAGCTTTCCATGCTCTGAACATCCAAAAACAAAGACGCATCCATGTTTCTTTCTTAGTTAGCATGCAAAGCATACAGAGGTGGGAAATAATGTTAATACCCATTGTTAAGTATTGCATAATATAATTTTTTTTTTTTTTACATATATAGCATTTGGCAGACACCTTTATCCAGACCCACTTACAATGATCTCAGAAGGTTGTGCCTGCGGATTTTAAACTCATGCCTTTCCAGTCAGAAGTCCAACATCCTATCCACTCAGCTACCTCTTCTAAAAAGTGTCAGGATTGACGTCAGCACTCACAGCTCCTTGCTTGTAGAGTTTTACCTGCTTTTCTCATGTCCATATTAGTTTCCTCTGGGTTCTCTGGTTTTCTCATAAAAAAAAAAAAACCCATTGCCTGCTAAATGCTAAACAGTCCCTAGGTGTGAAAAAGCATGTGTTTGTGTATGGTTACCCGAAATGGACTTGGGTCCCATCCAGGGTGTATCTTCGCCTTACTAGTGTGCTGAACATAGAAACTATGCTTATAATAAGCATGTTGGGTTTTTTTTATATTACAATTGAATGTTATTTTTTTGCAACAATTCATTTACTTTGATTCACGGACAATGTGAAAGATGTACAGCACAAACAAGCGCAAGTCGGCCAGCTAGAAAAAGATTAGCCGTTCCTGAATCGGCGTATCGTGTTTTGTTTTTATGTTGCGTTTAATAAAAACGGAACCAAGTTTTAATTTCATCACGCTAGTCTACAGTGTCGTATCTTGTATGTGCAACACATTAAATAAAATAATGAATGAATGTCAGTTTCATAAAAAAAAAAAAAATCGATTTTAGCATCAAAGTATTAAAATAAGTGAATCAAATGTATCTTTTAGGAAGCTAAGGAATAAATAAAAAACACTTATGGTTAAGAACTTTGTAATAGAAATGTTTCTCTAGCAAAAATTTCAAATCTGAAACCAAACTCTTACACTCCATGTCTTGTTTCATCCTTTCTAGAATAGGAACATTTCTACTGCTCGACCGGTCCAAACATCTCTCAAGGTAAGCAGGTATACATCGAGACCCTTCTGTTCTTTCACTAAGGTGGTGGAATGAATTTCCTCTCGATGTCCGAACAGATGAAAGGGCTTGTCATCTTTGAAAGACGGATGAAGAACTGTCTCTTCCTGAAACATGGTGTGGAAATTTGTTCTATCATGGTGTGGATGGAAAGAGAAATGGTGTAGGGGTGATTCTGAAGGAAGAGTACAGTGAGAGTGTAGTGGAGGTGAAGAGAGTTTCTGATAGGGTGATGGAAAGATGGAAGTTGAAGGGAAGATGATAAATGTCATCAGTGCTTATGCTCTACAACTGGGCTGCGAGAGAGAAAAAGAAAAAATTCAGGAGTGAGTTGGATGAAATGGTAGATGTTGTACCTAGGAATGAAAGATTGGTGCTTGGGGCAGACTTTAATGGGCATGTTGGTGAAGGGAACAGAGGTAATGAGGAAATGATGGGTAGGTATGGCCTTAAGGTGAATAATGTGGAAGGGCAGATGGTGGTTAATTTTTACTAAAAGGATGGAAATGGCAGTGGTGATACTTATTTTAAGAAGAAGGAGGATCATAGGGTGACGTATAAAAGTGGAGGAAGGTGCACACAGCTGGACTATGTTCTATGTAGGAGATGCAACCTGAAGGAGATTGGAGACTGTAAGGTGGTGGCAGGGGACAGTGTATCTAGATGGTTTAGAGACAGAGGCATTGAGTAAAAGACAGGAGGTGGAGCTGGAGGTAGCAGAGCAGAAGATGTTGAGGGTTTTATTGGGAGTGATAAGGATGGACAGGATTAGAAATGAGTTTATTAGAGAGACAGCGCATGTAGGACGTTTTGGAGACAGGATGAGGGAGGTGAGATTGAGATGGTTTGGACATGTGCAGAGGAGGGACATGGGGTATATCAGTAGGAGAATGCTGAGTATGGAGCTGCCAGGAAGGAGGAAAAGAGGAAGACCAAGGAGGAGGTTTATGGATGTGGTGAGGGAAGACATGCAGGTAGTTGGTTTGAAAGAGGCAGATGTAGAGGACAGGGTGGTATGGAGATGGATGATCCGCTGTGGCGACCTCTAATGGGAGCAGCCGAAAGAAGAATAAGTAGAACTTTACTTGTACTCAAGTAAAATTTCATTGAAGTAACAGTACTAGAATGTTTTCTTACTCTTTCCACCTCTGCTGATTATAAGATTTAATCACATTATCAAAGGACAAGAACATAACATCTTCCCCCAGTATTGTCTTCCTAGGACATCACCTCTCACACCTAATCCCAACCCTGGAAATCATAGAACTGACAAATACAGCTGTTTTGTCAACTTTTACTGCATTATATACTGTATATATATATATATTTATATGTTGATTCCTTTTACAAATTAATGTTTCGATGGCAATGATAAAACACTTTGCACACAAGAACAGACAGACATCTAGTACACGATCTAGTACACGCAGATAGGACAGAGTTTTTGTGAATCAGTAGTTGCTCAAAATCGTCATTAATTTAGCATTTGCAGGGGTTACATGAGAACGAACATGTAATTCTATCAATATATCGTGTTATGAACCGCTTACAAAACATAAGCAATTCTCTCTCTCACTCTCTCTCTCTTTCTCTCTCTCATTCTCTACTAATTTGATTAGTATTGCAGATTCCAAAGCCTGAGGAAGCAAAACTCTGATACGACGATTCGTGAAAATGAATAACAGATCTCTGTATAAAATGCATGATCGAGATGTGTTGGTCGTAGAAATGTTTACCAGACTTGCTCAGTGGATGCAAATGTTGCTACGTTTTCAACAAAATTTCTAAATGATCTACTGGGGAAAAAAAAGTGGCCAGTGGATGAGGAAATAATCTCTACAGACACGCCTTAAGAACACTTGATTCATGCAGCACTGTACTGGAGGTATTGAGAAGTTAGTATTATTATCTTTTTCTCTTTTGTTCAGTTTCCCATGTCTTTTTTTATCCCAGACTTTCTTGGATGTTTGTCTTGAAATAAACCCTGTTGAACAAGTCTAAGTTCCTACAGATCTATCAATAAAGGTCTATCAACTGATAGGTAGAGCGCATTTTAGTACACCATACACATGGAGGTACTGTACAGTGGGTCGCAATGGTGGTGCTACTTCAACTGTCTATCGGCCTCTACGAGGATTTGAGGGCCATCAGATTCAAACTGCTACGGAATTGACGGAAACATTATTTTTCTAAATGGGTTTTAAACCTAAAGGTAATTTCATTAACAATGTTTCAGACTTCCTCTCTTCACAGCACCTCAGTGTAGATAGATCATGTTGTCCCTGCTACTGTTGGCAATCATTTATTTCATATGATGTTCAGTCAGTGATAATGTCGATTTCTGGAAGCTCGATCTCCGATTCGTACCAGAGAAGAATGGAGCGTGTCGAAAAACTACATTTGTCCGTGCAATTTTTTTTAAAGGAGTGTCCCTTCATCATAGCAGGCTAGGTTTCTCGGCCTCGTCCAACGAGTGTCCGAAATCGGCTTCAGGACTCGAGGTGTCCTTGATATCAGTGTTGCTGTTTTCCAGATCCCAGGGGTAGAACTTGGCAGTGTCTGGATTCGAGCCAAAAAGCATTTCGGTGACACTTTGCTGAACGGTGTCAGAGGAACGCGAGGCCACCATTTTGCTGAGCTCGGAGCAGAAGAACTCTATTTCGGCGAGGTCCTCCATGGCTGTGACGTCTACCGTGGAGTTTTGATCCTGAGCGGCTATTTTGTCAACTTTGGGGGTAAGAGAGCCGGCGTCTGTCAAGGTACTTGAATCGGACTGGAAAAAAAAGTCTGCTGTTGAGTAACCGGATGAGTAGCTTAAGTTTTGGGTATCAGGGCTGACCAGATTAGGCTCGAGTGGAAGAAGGGGATCTGCTCTGTTCGGTGCAAAATCACAGTGGAGTTGAGGAGACTGACTAACGCCGGAGTCCCAGCTACTGGATCTGTTATCATAAGATCCGGAATCATCTTGGATGGATACAGGGACAAGCATATCCGTGTTACAGTGAGTATAACTGTTTCCTGGCATCAGACTGAAGGGGTCAAAGCTGTCAAGTTCGGATCCACTAAAGGAATCGGCAAGCAGGCCAGAAGAAGCGCCACACCCAAGACCTGAATCTTTGGTCACGGGGTCATAGACTGCAGGTTCAGATTGTAGATCAAATACTGCTATATCATTGGATACCGGGCTAAAGGGATCAGGAGCCTGTTCATCCAAATTGGTGGTGTTTGGCAGTTCTATCTCTAGATCGTCAGTTATAGAGCCTACATCTGTTTCTGCAGGCACTGGACATGAATCTGTAGCTATGAGATTGAAAGGATCAGGTCCATTAAATTCATGATACCCAGAATCTAATCGTCCGCTGTCAGCGTTTGGATTTTTGGCATTTGATGCATGTACTGGGTTACCTAAAAGTACTGGTTCCAGTAGGACCAAACTCTGGAGTTTGGTCTCAGATGATCCAGATTCATGTATATCGCTAGAGTCAGGAGGCTCAGGATTCGGGTCAATGGTGTCACAGTGATCGATGCTACCAGCGTCAAAGCTGAATGGGTTACGAGAACAAAGCTTGTAACCATCGGTTGCAAACATCCCAGTGTCCCCAGAAACAGGGCTAATGAGGTACTGAACTACAGGTTCTGTATTGCAGTTTGTTAAACTTGAATCCAAGTCAACGTTTTCTGTCTTATCTGATTGTGGTTCAAATTCAATATTGCTCTCGAATATATTGCACTCAAAGGAATCAAGGCCATCACTTTGGTCTTTAGATTCAACAGAATTGGGAATTGAATGTGGATTGTTTGACTCAGGCTCAACTGGTTCATTTGGTTCAGGACTAACAGGGAATAGTTCCGGTCTGACCTCTTCTTTGTCAAAGCTTTCCTCTGGATAGTCTTCCAGATTACACTGCTTAGGGTCCTCATCCTCTTCATCTGGAGCAATGTAGTCAAGTTCATCGTATTCAGATTCGGGACTCACATGGTCACCCTCGGATTTCTTTCTCTCACTGACTTCAGGAGAAATGGGGCTGGCGTCAGAACTTCCAGGGTCTAGTCGAACAGTGAAGAAATATATGTCTCCAAAATTGTGGTCATCCGTGTTAAGGGGTTCTTCATTATGGCTTGCCTCATTTGTATTACTGAAATGATCTTCTTTGAGCTCGAGAGTGCAAGGATCACTCTTGACATCATCTATCTCTCGATCGGAAGGGCTCGGATAACCAGCATTTACATTTTCAGCGACAAATTCCTTCTCAGTATTGTGATCCGAACCGAAGGAAGGTGGTTTCTCGTCTACGTTACTGTCAGAAAACGGATCATACGCATCAGGACTAAGAGGAAAACTAGTGTAGGAGCTTGTATCAATCCGCTGTAGTCCGTACAGTGCTTGATTCCTTCGAACGTAACTGGGTCCCGCCTCAACCTCTGGCTCGTCTTCTGGATGGTCTTCAGCGGTGCCAAAATCTCCATCAAAGGAACTGTCGACTGTCGAACTGGATTCGGTTTCGTGTAAGTCGTTATGTTCGCAAACGATAGGGTCAAAACGTCCTCCATCTTCATTCTCAGGGCTTGTGGGCAGATCCGAGTCATTCCTTAAGGTGCTACTGAGATCCCTGTCGTCAGCATCTTGGGTCACTGTGATTTCAATTCCAACCTGATGACAGACATCGTACGACACATGTTTCTCCGGATCGGCGAGTTCAGGGACGTTTTGTTCAAACATTCCAGAGTCAATAGACTGACTGCAGTTAGGAGTAGCTGGAATATGGGCAACAATTGAAATATTATCATGTTCTTCTTTACTGGCAGATTCAGGACTCAAGGGCAGAGGGTTGGACTCTTTAGCATTGCCTTCTTCACTGAGCGGAGAATCCTGAGGAAACGGGCTGTTGGCTACATCATCAAACAGGTTGTCGCAAGCAAAAGGGTCGCTGCCTTTGAATGGATCACCAGATAGGAATTCTGAGGAAAAAAATAAAAAATTGTTTTAGGGACTGATTTGTGATTTGTAATGAAACATCCAGCAAATGGTGAATCATTGACACAAAGAAATGTGCAAAATACCAAATCTAAGGAAAACAGTAAAAAAAAAACCACGTATAACACTGACCTGTCATGTCCACTTTTGGGAAGCGTTCATCTCCAAACACATCATCTAGGAAGCAGATAGAATGTACTTTACTCAATGTATTTGCAAAGTAGATACACTTTAATCATTTTAAAGGGATTTTTTCATATATTTTCTAATCATTGATGTTATTGCAAATGATATATATCATCCTAAACATTCAAATCAAACATAAAATCTCTAATTTGCTGATTTTAACACACATATATGTACTGTTTCTGCACCAATTATCATATTAGTTGACCCCCAATATGCCTTGACAATTCTTAATTTCAGGCTCATATCATTTATACATTGAGTTTTCCCTCAGGAAATAAAGCACAAGGTTTCCTCATAGGTTGGAAAGAACAATGAAACTCTCCATTGTAGACTTCTACAGAACAAACTGAAGAGCCCCTTTAGAGTATTCAAGTATTAGAGCTTTTCTTTCTAGGATTTATCTAGAGTTATCTATGCTGAGAAGAAAAAATGGTTAAAAAAGGTTATGAGTTCGAATCCCAGCAGCACCGAGTTGCCGCAACTGGTCCTTAACCTTGCTCTCAAAATTACAAACTCCTCTGGATAAAGGGTTTTTATTTTGTATTTTTTTTAATTTAAAAAAATAGTTTTTCAACACTAAATGTTTCAGGAAGCCTGGGAATTCTGATTTATATCAAAGGAGATGGTATCAGAAAACAATCCCACTTACAATCAACAAAAGGGTCTGGGTGGAAGAAGTCAAACTCCTTGTTAGCAGACTGATGAACCGGTCTGGACATGAGGGACTGGACGATTTCAAAATCCTCCTCTTCCAGATCAGCAGAGCCTGTGTGCTTTAGAAAAAAAAACAAAAAACACAAAAAACCCAGTGATGTAAAGGGGGGGGGGGTCTACGGTAGTTAGAAATTTGCAATTGACAGAAATTAAATGTCCGTAATCAGTCATAATCATGACGTCATTAAAAGGTATGAACAAGTACATTTAGCTTGTGATTAAGAGCCATCATTTTGTGCAACAAAAAAAAAATTGTGTAATTGTGAGTTTTTAATACTATTACAAATATGATGACAAAATACTAAAAAATTTCGAAAAGTTGATATTTTGCATATAATTATTCAATCAGGCAATCATGTGGCAGAAGCATACTGAATACAAACAACCAGATCTGCTACTGTAGCCAACCCACCTCAATATTCAATGACTTAAGCATCCTTATTTGCTTTTCTTCTTACCAAGGATGCAAAGAATTCAATTTTTCCCAAAAAAAATAAATCCTAAAATGAGATTTTAATTCTCACATATCCTAACTTGTCAAAAAGCTGGAATCAAAACACAAGGTCAGCCATTGTACAACAACCTCAGGTGTTGTACCATGACTGAGACCTGTTGTACCTCAGAATGTACCATGTTGTACCTCAGACTGTGTCCTTAGCCCTGTGTTTTTCCGTTACTGTGATTGTTGTTTTATGTTGTTTTATGTAGGATCAGGATACTGGAGGAACGTTGTTTCATTTCACTGAGTACTGTGTCAGCTATTTATGGTTGAAATGACAATAAAAGCTTCTTGACTTGACTTGACTTGACACCCCTGGAGCAGATAGGGTTAAGTGCTTAAGAGTCAGCTTAGAACTGCTGGGGCTTAAACCCCCAACATTATGTTCAATATCCCAGAGAACCACTGAATCATCACTGAAGCTCCCGTCAGTTTAAATCAATCTGGCTATTCTCCTCAGACGTGTTTCTAGCCCATTACTGATACTGGATGAATATATAAATTAAAAAAACTCCCAGCGGTTTTAAAAAACACATATCAGCCTGTCTGGCACCTACAATGACAAATTATTTCGCCCATTTTCTGATGTTTGACATGAATATTACCCTGAAACTCTTGATATGTACCTGTGCTGCTGTCCCACGATTGTCTTATAAGATAACTTCAAGAATGAACAAATGTACTGCTTTTACTATCAAAGTGGTCAGTTGGCGTATGTTGTGAAATTTCATAGAACCCAATCAACAGCTGAAACACCTCATAAATAACCTTATGTATTTCCAGTTAACTTATACATACAGTTTTTTCCCTATATACAGTATGTGAAAATGAATTCCAAAGCGCATATTGAAATACCGTATCAAAGTGGAAAGAAGTGGTAGCTCAGTGGTGAAGGCCAGCTTTTCATCACTGAGAAATATTCGAAGAAAGAATTTCAATGTGCTGTAATGTAAATGTGACAAGTTTAAAGCCCCCTTTACCTGTGATGTTATTGATCTGGGTGATGCATCCTCTTCTTTAAACTCCGTCAATGTGATCTCGGTGAACGAAGAGGAACCGCTGCTCTTCTGTGAAAATGAAAATCAACACTGCATAAAGAGCCAGAATGCTAAGCACTTATAAAAACTATACACACAAAACAAATGTAAATGATTGTTAAACATTTAAATCGATGAGGTCCTAGTAACGTTAGCAAGCTTGTTAAAAGGATTAAAATCTTTACCATAGGTTAGAATTTCTATCTTGAAAACTGGTTTCCAAACTTTAGAGATGAGGAAGTAGCTAGCTAAAATTTGTGTTTATTTATGCTAGCTGGGTAATGAGTCACGTTGGCTGGCTAGTAAAATGGTTCAATAGAAGATAGATTAAGTAAGATTGCATTTTCTTAGCCAGACAATAAAATTTACAATGTTGAAGAACATTCTGAAGTGGTTTCCAAACATTACACAAGGAAGTACTTAGCTACTGATTGAGCTACAGGTATATTTACAGTCAAACAGTTTCACTTCCTGAGGTAAATGTTAACTGAGAAAGGCTGGATAAATAGTTTAGCTCACTCTATATATATATCGTTATAGATCCAAGACTCTTTATAGTCTGGTGATGGGGATGTTTAAATCGCCTCACTCTCACTTAATCAAGAGAATTTAAATATTTGATGAAAGAGAAAAAAAAATTAATAAACAGCTACAAAATGAAGTTCCTCTTTAGTTGCTTATGAACCTTAGTAAAAACATGGTGCAGTAGAAATGAAACGTTGACTAGCGCTGATTTCAATGCATAAAATAAGTCATATCAGTTCATATAATTTTATATAATTAGTTTTTTTAGACCAAGTTCTCAACAGAGCGCTGCAGCTTCTCAGGTCCATCTTCCTGTTCCTGCTCCAAAGGCTCGTTCTTCACACTGTGAGGTTTGAGTGCTTCTTCGTCCTCGTAGACGCTGTTGTGGTGCTCTTCAGCATCTTCATCTTCTTCTCTGGAACCACCGTCAACAGCCATGCTTAAGCTTTTTATGTCCTGGTGGGACGTGATCTCAGGGGCACATGCCTCAATAGCGATCATCTCAGTGATTAGTTCACCTAGTCTCTGTTTAGCCTAGGGGACAAACAAACAAACAAACAAACAAATATATGTTTATATATGTGTGTGTGTAGTATCTCAGTGAGTACACAGCATTTTAGTAGATCTTCTCAAGGGACAAATGAAACTTATATATGTTAGAGTAGTCGATGTGCAGCTTGTGTAGCAGTACAGATTTAAAATAAGGATGCAAAAATAACTCACCATACATCCATTCTTGTCTAAATAACTGACAACAAAAGTAAGTACACCCCAAGTGAACATGTCAAAACTGTGTCCAAAGTGTCCGTGTTTTATATAAGCATCACTGTTATCCAGCACTGCCTTAATCCTCCTGGGCATGGAATTCACCAGAGCTGCACAGGTTGTTGCTGGGATCCTCTTCCACTACTCCATAATGACATCACAGAGCTGCTGGATGTTAGACGCTTGGTGCTTCTCCACCTTCCACTTTAAGAATCACTCCATCATCTTCATCTTCAGCTTTCTCGGCAAGGCGGTTGTCATCTTGGTGGTGCGTTTGGGTTAATTTTCATGTTGGAAAACTGTCGTTTACCCCAGTTTCTGAATGGAGGGCATCATGTCCTGCTTTAGAATGTCACAGTACATTGTGGAAATCATGTTTCTCGCAGCTCTCTTGTACCAGCAGCACTCATGCAGCCCCAGACCACACATACTGGACACCATCTGAGCCAAACAAGTTTATCTTAGTCTCATTAGACCACAGGACATGATTTCAGTAATTCATGCTCTTGGACAGGTTGTCTTCAGCAAACTGAAGACACAAAATGGCTTGTCAATTTTGTACTTTTGTACAAATTCTATAGGAAAGAAAACATAACTAACTTAAAATGCGACTGGTTAAAACAGCAGCTTGAACCTAAAGGTGTGCTGCTCTGTTGAGTCTGAAGGCTTTTTCGGAAGATTCCTTTGACCCCTACAACACGTGATGTGACGGCTGAAATCTGATTGGATAAGAAACATTAGCGTAAAAAGACCCCTTGGTGGCACCTGAGAGAAACGCTATGAAATGAAGATAATAGACTATTGGGAATAATTGAATGCATATTCATGGACAAAAATATATTCAAAAGCAAGTCTGTAAATTCTGATAGTGTTTGGAATGATAGCGTCTTCACTGTAACGTGTGCATGATGATGGATTATAGCAGACATGGAAAATAGGACATGAAAATGGTATAGCTTTTGAAAAACACTGATAGATAATACGACAGACAGAACAGACCCTGAAGCTAAACACGCTGAGTCATATCGAGCATTTGGCTTGCATCGGAAAGCTGCACGAGAAGCTGATGGCTGCTACGACTGTTTAAACTTCCGTGCTATAAAAAAAAAAAAAAGAAAGAAAGATATTTCATGCACTTGACTAATCGACTCTAAAGTACACGTTCAGTGTCTGATGCTTGGAATATTCCTTTAATGTTCTCACGTCAATAAAGAGTCCATTAAGAACACACTTCTATAACCTTTCATTGGAAAAGAGAGGGAGTTTGGAGTGAAGAAATGAATGGGATTGAAGATCACGCTAAATAAAAATAAATGTAATAATGCAGCTATCTGAAAAGCAGCACATCACTTACAGGGCTTGGTCCTATTCTTTTATTTATTTAATTACATATCAATTATTTATTCGGCAATCGTTAATTTCCAATTATACTCATGAAGCCGTTTCTATGAATTTTACTTCCGGACACTTTAACTGCATTGACTTCAATCCAGTGCACTGACTGTTCAAGTGCATTGGATTGAAATGCATTGCTTTTGAAAGAACTTAAGCCCCGCCCACTTTGCAGTGACTTCCTATCCGATATTAGTCCATTTTTCCTCGTAGACTTGTTACATTCCCCTTTACCTCTAATACCCTTTGCACACTTCACTCCACTTCATTAGGTGATAACGTATTAAATCACAATTACGTTTTTTTTTTTTTTTTTTACATCCAAACCTTTATCTTTTTCTTTTCTTTTTTTCATAATTATTATTTTTATTAGTATATTATTTAGGAATATGCTAAATATGATCTATGATCAAAGATTGATGTTAAAACCTGAAAATCGACATGCTTTAAAATGTTATCGTATTTAAAATCCTGCTTTTTGTTTATATGGCATTACATAACCTGGCTCCTACTTACACAAAAGTATTGGGACACCTGATTCTTCCAGCCATATGTGGTTCTTCCTCGAAACGTTACCGCAACCTCAAAAAGCGCACAACTGTATATGAGTCTTTAAATGTTTAAGGCTTACTTGAACTACGAGACCCAAACCTGTTTCAGCATGACAATGCACAACGCAAACTCCACGAAGATCTACTTATTACATATGCAAATGTATTCGATTAGGAAAAAGGTTGCAATGAAAATGATACGTTAGATTGCTCGTAAATTACTCTCTCTTTGAAGTAAAGTGCTGACCTCAGTTATTTCCGTGTATGTATCTCCGATGCAGTGTTTGAGCGGTCCCATGCGTCCGTGCGCCTCCTCCACCCGAGCCCTGGTGCTTCGGATCTCCTCCTGGAGGCGCTGCAGCTCCTCTCTCGCTCTTGACAGCTCGGCGTCGTATTCCTGCACTCTCTGCTCCAGTTCCTCCTGCTCCTCCTGCAGGGACAGGAGCTACACACACACACACACACACACACACACACACACACACACACACACACACACACACACACACACACACACAAAGAGACCACTCAGTGCAGTCTGCATTTATGACTGTAACTTGTATGTATGAAATATCACCACTATCGGTCATTTATTAGGATCTCATGAAGCCGTGCCAGAATGTGAGCCATTCGTTCCCTATGACCTTTCATGACCTTCACTCAGGGGTTTAAAGGGAAAATTGCACGTTGAAGTGAAGGAGGTCACTGGGGAAGCAAGTAAACTGTTGGGGATAAAGTTATGGAGTATAGAGAGTTTATATAAATATATTTATATAAAGAGTATTAAACATCAATAGCTAACATCATTGTGGCTGATAGGAGGCATCCTTTTATCTTACACCTTTGAACTGCTACCATCTGGCCAACTCTATTGTGCTCCTAGATGTTTCAAAAATAGATCAAAATGATCTTTTATTCCCCAACCAATTACATTTTTCTATTGTTCTTCCTTTAGTGGTAACTGATGTGTTTTATGTGTGTATATATATATATATATATATATATATATATATATATATATATATATATATATATATATATATATATATATAAATACTGTACATATATATATATCCACTCGAGGACTGCTGCCACATACAGTAGTGTAAATTGCGAACAGTATACTACCCCTATACTGATCACCATTCTTTAAGGCTCCTGGGTCTCGACATGTCTCGAAAAAATGCCATTTACAGACAAAATAGAAAACGGGGAAAAAGCCATACGGATCCCAATCACTGCAAGATCACTTGGCTGTGTACGGATTCAACGATATGCGAAGCACATGAAGCACTTTGTGTCCTTTCAAGTAACAACTGAGCGTCTCAGCGGCCCAGACGCATCATTGTGCCAAGATTTTGTGCACAAGGCTGGTTGATAATCTGCCAGCAGTATATAACTCACAAGCATATATCTCTTAATGTACTACTTCTCATTACCCAAGTGGATGCTTTTTATGTATTATATAAAAAAAAATTTTTTGATATAGAATTAAGTGTAAAATTTTTGTCGAGTATCTCTCACGTTGATCTCCCGCTAGACAAAGTTACCATGTTGTTCTGTATGAAAACTCACCATGCTTAATGCGCCATTTCATTACAATATTGTACAATGTACGGTACGTCTACATCATTTTGGGTTGAGTGCAGTTCACCTTTCAAACAGCAGAGGGCACTAGAAATGACAAACTGCTTCTTAAAGATTCTGGTCCATCAAACTGTATTTATTTATTGATTTTCCTGAATTCAGCTGTAGCAACTCTTTGCTAAGCTTCAAGAGAGACAGAGAGAAAGCACATGGAAATGCATATGCATGTGTGTGTGTGTGTGTGTGTGTGTGTGTGTGTGTGTGTGTGTGTGTGTAAGACAGAGACTGCCTCACCAGCTGGCCCTCCTGCTTGCGCTGCTCTTGGAGGCGTTCGATTTCCTCCCTCAGCTGTGCTCTCCTCTTGGCCAGGCTCTCGAGAGCCTGCTGGCTGTCCCGGCACTGAGCCCTGTCTCTCTGCAGAGCCCCTTCCTCCATCGCCACCACGTCCTCCATATCCTGGAGAAGGAGGGAGAATTTTATTTTGGTCATGATGAACCAGAACCGCTAAATATTAGTGTGAGCAGAAACAACCCCTTTATTTTCTGCCTAAAGCAGAGATTATTCAGTGTGACAGTGGAAGAGATTTCACAGCTCTCTTTATCACCACAACAAGACAAACCCCCACTTCCTGTGTAGACGCTTTAAAGGGAGGATTATTTGTCCCCGAGCTTTAATAATAATCACTGAATTACCAGTGCCAGAGCTCAAATATTTATTCTTTATAGAAAAATCAAGTATTGTTTATAACAATGTTCTTCAATTCATTTCAGTATCACATTTCTATCCTCTACCCATCTAATAATCCATCCATCCATTCATTATTCATTTACAAATTGTCTATTGATCCAGCCATCTATCAATTTATCCACCTATCCATACACACATCCATCCATCCATCTCCCCAACCATCTCCCCATCCATCTATCGATCCGTCTGTTATTTTTCATGTTCCAATTTTTCATCCATCTATCTGTTCAATCATCTACCAATTTATATTACATTTACCAATTGTCCATCCATCCAGCAATCTATCAATGTATCCATCCATCCGTCCATCCATCCATCCATCCATCCATCCATCCATTCATACATCCATCCATCATACTTTATGTCCATTTTTGTCATCTATCCATCTGTCCAATAATCTACAGATTCACCCATTATAATTAATTTGCCAAATATCCATCCATCCATCCATCCATCCATCTATTCACCCATTCATCCATTATATGACATTTCCTAATTGTCTATCCATCCATCCCTTCATCCACCCATCCATTCATCCACTATACCTAATTTTGCCACTGTGCATCTATCCATCCACCTGTTATATTTCATGTTCCAATTTTTCATCCATCCATCTGTTCAATCATCTACCCATTTATACTACATTTACCAATTGGCTATTCCATCCAATCTATCAGTTTATCCATCCATCCATCCATCATTCTTCATGTCCATTTTTGTCATCTATCCATCTGTCCAATAATCTATAGATTCATCCATTATAATTCATTTGCCAATTGTCCATTCATCCATCCATCCATCCATCCATACATCTACCCATCCATCCATCCATCCATCCATCTACCCATCCATCCATCCATCCATCCATCCATCCATCCATCCATCTATCCGACATTAATATCCTACACTTCCAAGGAACCTGTAACATTTAAAATGGTTTTAAACCCATTAATTATTGTATAATTTTTAAAAATGTCTCAATTATATTGTTTATTTTATAACAGTTTTTTTATGTGTATCTTCTTTTTTGTATTCCTCATTTTCTAGCCCAGAATTCAGCCCTGCCTCTAATTCAGTTCTGTTAAAGGTCACTACAATACCTACATACATATAGGGTTTCATAGAAAGGGCAGGAGTGTGATTTATTTTTAGTTTGATTTTTACAGCACATACTTCATCGTATAGCCAGAAGAATCAGATCAGAAGAAATGATGACACTGCTGGTGTAAAGGCGAACTCGTGCAGTTAAAAGTCACTCCTGAGTAATATTAGCTGAGATGCAGTTCACAAAATAATGTTAACGTATTTTAGCACCTTGTTTTTGTGTTTACATGAAAATAGGTATCACATGGCCACTCAATACTACTGTGTTCTCAGAGTCAGAGATCTATAGCACTGTTTTCTTTTCTCTGACACACTTCATTTAGCTTATTAGCTAATTATTTTAAGCTGCATTAGGTGTGTGTGTGTGTGTGTGTGTGTGTGTGTGTGTGTACACTCGACTGTACAATGCTGAGTGCTATAATTCTTTGCCCTTAAGACATATGAAAACAGTATACACTTGTGACTGAGAGAAGAAATGAAAGACAGGAGATGAAAAGAATGTGATGCAGTGAAGGGAAAGAGGATAGTAATGAAAAATAGATATTTCAATGTTTTTCCCTTCGTAGAAACGAGTATGGACTTTACAGGAGCAACTTCAGATACAGACTTATTCCAGCAAACCAGTACCCATGAGCCACTTCCTGTTTGAGTGTGATGCAGTCTACACCTTGCCTTGTTTTTGTGCTGGATCTGGTGTGTGAATATGTGTAGTGTAGTGCTGTGTGTGATTTATGGGGATAATAGATTCTCCAACTGTAGTGAAGATTTATTTATTACATTTATGGCATCTGGCAGACATTCTGATCCAGAGTGAGTTACAAAAGATCAATAAAGTCTGTCCATCCCAGCTTCTAAATCCACCCATCCATACGGTCATCTATAATTCTACAGTAGAACAGCTGCCCAGAAAAAATGCACACTACATTTTTGATTGTCCCTCCATCCATCCATCCATCCATCCATCCATCCATCCATCCATCCATCCATAAATGATCTACCAGTCCATTCAAGAATCTTTCCATTATTTTTCAATTTTCCAATTGCTCGTCCATCCATCCATCCATCCATCCATCCATCCATCCATCCATCCATCCACTCATTTATCTGCCCAAACATTTATCCATCACAGTACATTTGACTAATTATCCATCCATCCATCCATCCATCCATCCATCCATCCATACAACTAACCAACCAGCTGTCCCTCCACCATCCATCCATCCATCCATTTATCCATAAATTATCTACCAGTCCATTCAAGCATCTTTCAATTATTCTTAATTTTCCCAAATGCTCATCCATCCATCCATCCATAAATGATCTACCAGTCCATTCAAGAATCTTTCCATTATTTTTCAATTTTCCAATTGCTCATCCATCCATCCATCCATCCATCCATCCATCCACTCATTTATCTGCCCAAACATTTATTCATCACAGTACATTTGACTAATTATCCATCCATCCATCCATCCAACCAACCAACCAACCAGCTGTCCCTCTACCATCCATCCATCCATCCATCCATCCATCCATCCATCCATCCATCCATCCATCCAAAAATTATCTACCAGTCCATTCAAGCATCTTTCCATTAATCTTCATTTTCCAAATTGCTCATCCATACATTCATTCATAATTTCATTATACTTTATTTCCCCATTGTACATCCATCCATTCTTCTATACATCCACTTATTTATCCGCCAAGCATTTATCTATTACAGAACATTTTACTAATTATTCAGCCATCCATCCATCCATTATACTTTATATTCCATCCATCCATCCATCCCTCCTTCTGTCCACCTCAAACCCTGTAAGTTAGATAAAACAATTAAAATTAAATTTACCATCAAAACCTATCCACCCATTTTATACTATAGAAATTCATCCATCCATCCATCCATCCATCCATCCATCCATCCAACAACCCATCCATCCATGTGTCCATCCAAACTCCTGTCTATCCATTCATTACACAGTAAGTAGCTCCATAAAGGACTGCAGATTGAAATTGAACTCAAAATGAAATTCTCCGGGTTGCCAGATCTGGCCAGCACAATGCTGAACCTGGACCGAGGCCCTGATCGTGTTGGTTTATAATGAAGAATTCGGGCCAATGATCCAATCTGCTTATTCTGTACTTTTAATCTGCAATTTATCACTAAAGTTTTTTTTTGGCGATTTCATCCAAAGATATTTAGTGCCTGTGGAATGGAGATGCAGCAGAAATGTTCAACAGCCTTCTGGCAGGGATTCTGTTACCACCAGCAAACACACAGTAACACATACAGGACTTTCAGATACACTCAAGCGGAACTAGATTATCTGCAGCTTTGTGTGTGTGTGTGTGTGTGTGTGTGTGTGTGTGTGTGTGTGAGAGTGAAGTCTAGTAGGCAGGGCTTGTCTCTGGGCCACCAATCACAGATCACTAGCACTAAAATAGCACCGTGACGTCATCGGTGTCGCTCCACTGCTTGCCTTTGCTCCTGAACGTACATAAAAAACCCAGAGAAGAACCTGCTGCTGGTCCGTCGAGTTCATTCTCCTTGCAGCAGCTTTTCGTTACTGATTAAACCTGGTCACTGGATTAATCACATGACTGGGCCAAGGCTCTTATTCGTATGTGGGTTTTGTTCATACTGGCATCGACTAGGAATTGATCCATATGTCTATGACAATCATCATACTCAGTCCATACCTTGAGTTCATGTTCATCGCCAGGGTCTTTCTCCTTCGTTGGTATTTCCACCGAGTTTTCTCTGCAACACAAAATGGCACTTTTGAGTTTTTTAAATTTGGTAATAATCATGAAAACAAACACTGCCATACACATTTTTTGCTGATCTTCTGTTATTATTCTTTGACATATCAATACTATAGATCTCAAGCCATTGATATAACAAAACCCACCTGATATAATATTACAATATCATGTGGCAAAAAGCTTTTTTTGGGAGGATTCCAGCTATGATCAGATGATCAGAGCAATAAAACTTGACCTGTTGTTTTACCTGTATGATGTGCATGTTGTATGTTATCATTAGGTTCCATCAGGGTTCTCTGGTTTTCTCCTAATATCAAAAATCATACAGGAAAAAGGAATTTGTATCATTTTTGATATTAGGAGAAAACCAGAGAACCCTGATGAAACCTATGAACACATGGGAGACTCTAAACAGATAGGAACCTAAAAAATATATGATTTCTCAGAAGGTTTTTGCTGTTTTCTGCTCTGCTGCCATTTTCCGTTGATAAAAGCAGTGTGTTCTGCATCTATAAAGACATGGTGGTCCTGCAGCTGCACAACTGCACAATCCAATAGAAATAGGCATGCATGTGAGTTGTGTGTGTGTGATGCTGATGTGTAGATGTTCATTCAGAAAAAAACAAGAGAAATCAAAAATATCCTGCAACAGTCTTCCTCATCTTCCACATGACTCACACCTGACACACAGCACATAGGATGCAGAACAACACCAGGATGTTCTAGCAAGCTCACACATGATGCATAATATTCACTTTGGGGTATATTAATAAAAATAATGTTAATGATAATAATAAGGTGACGCATGCATATATTATAGCATTGAGATATAAATATATAGAGAAAGAGACGCTCTTTAGAGATGATTTGGTAGCACAGATAAGATCAGATGATATATTATTTTGCAAGTTTGTGGGATTTTTGTCCATGCAAACCAGAGGTTCTTCGGTTTTTGTTCTTTTGCAGGCATCTCAGCACCTTGCAGAAAGAGACAAGACGCTGCGTCTTTACCTGCCGCAGCCCGCGCGCGCGCGTCCCGGCCTCAGGCAGTCCAGCAGAAAGCGCATCATATTTAGCGGCGTGATTTCATCCCTCCTCTGCGTGCAGCCGATCGGGGAGTCCGTCTCTTTCTTTTCACCTGGACTTGGCTTGTTTTTTTTTTTTCCTCCTTCTCTCGGTTGCCCTCCCCGCTGCGATCACACCATTCAGAAATGAACGCGTAATGGAGATTTCCTTAAGAAAAAGGAATCACGCCGCCTCTCCTGGAATTGTGCATGGAAGGCGAAAAGGGTCAAAACGCGAGGGAAAACAGAGCCTGGCTCACACTCTGCACACACTGCAAGAACAGGAAGTGGCGTTTTAAATGCTCTGAAATGCTTACAGTGCAGATTTCTGTCAGAAATACGATACTTACTCAACAGTACTGGAACAACCAGTGTGACCAGAAAGTCCCGCTTTGAGTCTTCAGGCTTAGCGGTTTAGTCCCACATCCCGAAACATGATGATGGAATATTACAAAATATTATAGAACAAGAAGTAATCCAAAATACATTATTAACTATCGGTCCAAAATACAGGAATCCATCCTTCTATCTACATACTACACTGTCAAATTATTCACACTTCCATTCATCCATCCAGCCATCCATCTATCCATCTACCCATCCATCATACTAGATCATCTAATTGTTTAAACCTCCATCTATCCATCCATCCATCCATCCATCATACTGTATCATCTAATTGTTTAAACCTTCATCCATCCATCATACTATATCATCTAATTGTTTAAACCTCCATCCATCCATCCTACTAGATCAGTGGTTCTTAACCTGGGTTTGATCGAACCCCAGGGGTTCGGTGAGTCAGTCTCAGGGGTTCGGCGGAGGTCAAGACACACACCCGACTCATATGATTCGTGATGACACGCCCCGCTTAAGAAAGTTTCGGTGGATGCGCATATGAAACTGGTGGGGGTCAGTACCTCCAACAAGGTTAAGAACCACTGTACTAGATCATCTAATTGTTTAAACCTCCATCCATCCATCCATCATACTAGATCATCTAATTGTTTAAACCTCTATACATTCATCCATCCATCCATCCATATCTTGTAATTGTTTAAACCTCCATCCATCCATCCATCCATTTTCTAATTGTTCAAGCACCATGAATCCATCCATCCATACTATATCTTTTAATTGTTCAAACATCCATCCATCATACATTTCCTAATTGTCTAGTCATCCATCCATTATATTACATTTTCTAATTGTCTAAGCATCCATCCATCCATCCATCCTAATATATATTCTAATTGTTCAAGCACCATCCATCCATCCATCCTAATATATATTCTAATTGTTCAAGCACCATTAATCCATCCATCCACCATCATACTAGATCTTTTATTTGTTCAAACATCCATTAAAAATTTCCCAATCTTCCAAGAATCCATCCCACAGGCTCCTGATCGTGCTGGAACAGGTTTAGGTCTCCTAATTCAAGTGAAGGGGAAATGTATAGAACACGTACAAAGGCGTCCTACAGCACTGCGTGTCTCCAAATTTGTGGGAACAGTTTTAGGAAGAAGCACAAACGACTGGAAAAATCCGGTGTTCCAATACTTTTGCAGACAGAGTAATACAGTATCTGAATCAAGTATAAAAACCAGTAGTACTTAGAACAGTTCACAAGAGATTCTCTGGATATCACGTGAACAAAACGTGTAATATTCTCTACAGAAATAACGTGATTCAGTCGTTCTGTACTCCAGCACACGACTACAATGATAGTGTTCAGTGTTACTGTGTAAGATAAAAGCAATTTTAGTATTACTGTGTCAACTAGAAATGATAAAGTAAAAACAGAACATGTCAGTAAGCCAGTGTATTAATAATAAATAAATAAAAACAAAGACACGAGATTGTGAAAGAATCGCAGACAGCAGCAGGTTAAAACTGATTGTACGTTAGGATTTTATTAGCGTCTTCTAACATCGATGTTGATAAGTTAATGACAACAGTCGCATCCAAACAACATAAACGCACACGTCCGTCCCGTCCCGTCCCGTCCCCCCCACTATACATTTATTGCATCAGGCTTCTTTTCTCTTTTGGCTGCTCATGTGCAGAAATAAGATGAACCTGTGCAGAGAACCCCAGCAGGAAGTATCTCATGTCACATGACCAGTAAAGGATGCGGCGTGATCACAGCAGCGAGCGCGGAGGTCATGATTTCGGAAAGAAGAAAAAGGAAAAAAAACTAAGAACCGTTACGGTGTCGGTGCTGCTTCGGAGTTCAGTTTGTACGCAGAGTCAGTGAGTGTGTGTGTGTGTGCGGTGTGTGTGTGTGTGTGTGTGTGTGTGAGGACGAGGCTCTTCAGAGGAAGCCTTCTTTCCTGAACTGCTCCTGCAGGATGTTCTTGTACTCGTCGAAGCCGCCGTCGATGCGCTGCACTCGTCCCGCCTCGCACACCCACAGCTCCTTACACACCAGCCGGATGAGGCGCTCGTCGTGCGACACCAACACGACGCCACCCTGAGGCAGGAAATCAAATAAGAATGAATTGGGACTATGGAATGCGACGCTCAAAAATCACATGACCAGGTGTCCCAATACTTTTGGAAATATAGTGAATGTAAATATTAATTTAAAATATATACAAACACTTCTGCACCCACTTGTAAATAATTATAAAAAAATCTTTATTTAATTCTTTTGGTTTTTTGTTTAAGCATCGCTCCGTCACCTGAGAGCACTTTTCTCAGAACTGAAAGAAGAACCTGATCGCTCGACACCAGCTGGACTTCACTTACCTTGAAAACGTTTAAAGACTTTGCGAGGGCTTCGATGGTTTCCATGTCCAGGTGATTGGTCGGCTCGTCGAGGATGTAAAAGTTGGGACTGGAATCGAAAAAGAATCAAAATTCAAGATGATGCAATTATACAGATACGTGAGGTCAGCAAAAGTACTGGGACACCTGACTTTTTTTTTTTTCCCCCTGGCCGTATGAGGTTCTTCCACAAACATTTACCACAAAATTGGAGGTACAACATTGTATATGGATCTGGAACCTTTTAAATTTTCCCTTCACTTAAAATGGTTGCTGCATGACAAGGCTCCTGTGTGCAAACCCAGCTCCATGGAGATACAAGGGTTGTAGTGGAAGATCTCCTGCTATAGAGCCCCGAACCCTATTGAACACCTTTGTGATGTATGTGAATGCACCCCAGACCTATGGATGGATGGATAGATGGATGGATGGATGGATGGATGGATGCTTGAACAATTAGAA
This sequence comes from Silurus lanzhouensis, assembly GCA_039877035.1. Lineage (NCBI taxonomy): Eukaryota > Metazoa > Chordata > Actinopteri > Siluriformes > Siluridae > Silurus > Silurus lanzhouensis. The sequence continues at coordinate 130,854 of JBCEWE010000513.1, read as the reverse complement.
AATGTAGTAAGGATGGATGGATAGATGGACGGATGGATGGATGGATGGATGCTTGAACAATTAGAAAAAGTAGTAAGAATGGATGGATAGATGGATGGATGGATGGATGGATGGATGCTTGAACAATTAGAAAAAGTAGTAAGGATGGATGGATGGATGGATGGATGCTTGAACAATTGGAAAATGTAGTAAGTATAGATGGAAGGATGGATGGATGCTTGAACAATTAGACAATGTAGTATGGATGGATGGAAGGATGGATGGATGCTTGAACAATTAGACAAGGTAGTATGGCTGGATAGGTGAATGGATGAATGGATGCTTGAACAATTAGAAGATGGATAGATAGTTGGATGAATAGGAAACATAATATGATGAAAAGACCTACAGATGGATTATGACCAATTAGAAAAAGTACTCTAAAGGAAGGAGGGATGGATGGATGGATGAGAACCTGACTTCAGTAACACCCTTGTGGCTGCATTTCACACAAATCTCCACATAATCTAGAGGAAAACATCTTACCAGAAGAAAGGAGATCATTAATAATAATAGTAGCAAATGTGCACTGAATGTAAAGGATGAGGTTCAAAAGGCTCATAAGAATCTTGTGGTCAGGTGTCCACAAACTTTTGTCCGTATAGTGTTTATTAAACTGTCTCACACACACACACACACACACACACACACACACACACACACACACACACACACACACACACACACACACACACACACACACACACACACACACAATTACCAAGGCATGGTCATCTGAGCAAAAGCTACACGGCTCTTCTGGCCTCCAGAAAGACTGGCCACAGGCCGCATGGCCAGCTCACCGCTGATCCCGTACCTCCCCAGCTGACGCCTGTAGTCCTCCTCTGTCTGACCTGAACACGGCACACAAAATAATAACGAGGGAAACGTCATTGTGAGTTGTTTAGCTACGAGATGACGAGTGTGATGGTGTTGATGTCGGCCTGTTAGATCAGTGTGTATAGATAAAGAGGCGCACAGATGAACGGACTAAAGCGCCGCTGCATCACTCTCTCTATACAGATATGACTCAATATGAGATTGTTGAATGTAACCGTGGTTAAACAAAAGTAATTAAATATCGGAGGAAGCATGCGGTTAATTATAAAAGGTGAAGACGCTGGTTGTTCAGGGTTCGTTCGTTCATGTGATTATGGCTTTATAGTGAAGCATGGGATTATGGATTATGGAGGTCACACTGTACCGGGAAACTTGCTGAGAAGAAGCTCCACTGAACAGGCGTTGAGGTCCAGCTGGTCTACGTGGTGCTGACTGAAATAGCCGATCTTCAGGTTTCTGTTGGAAAACACCAAATCGGCTCATTTCACTGCTGCTCACTTGATGTGTTAGTTTATGTATTGATTATTAGATATTAGGTATATAATGATGCATTAAACCGTGAAATTCCGTATGAAATTATGTATAAACTTTATAAACCTATGTCTAAATTATCTTTCAAAGTATATAAGAAATTGTGTAAAAATGTACACATTTTGAGATGAAATTATGTACAAAATAATGTAATTATCTATAAAACTGAGCAACTATGTATGAAATTAAGTAAGAAATTGAATAAAAATGTAAAAATTTTGGGATAAAATTGTGTGAAATTATGTACGAAATTATGTAATTACCTGAGCAACTATGTATGAAATTATGTGAAATTGTAAACTTATGTACAAATGTGCATGAAAGGGTGAAACTGTGAAATTACTAACTTGTGTAAATTACATACAAAATTGTATGAAATTGTAAACTTGCATATCAAATAATGAAATCAAAGCAATTTTTCTAGAAAATTATGTAATTAGGAATGGATTTACGAGGAATTATGTATAAAATGAAGTGATATTGTGAACTTGTGTACAAATTAATGAAATTATCTAAAAGATTATGTACGAAATGATGCATAAAATTGTGAAATTACGTATGAAATTATGTATAAAATTTGTGAAATTGTAAAATCTTTGTTATGAAGAAAAAAAGGTATGAAGTAATATATAATTATGTATAAACTTTATAAACCTATGCCTAAATTATGTAAACATTTTGGATCAAAATGTGTGAAATTATGTACAAAATGATATAATTGTCTATGAAATTAAGCAATTATATATGGCATTATGTGAAATTGTAAACCTATATATAAAAATATGCATGAAAAGGTGAAATTGTGTGTGAAACGAAACTTGTGTAAATTACATATGAAATTATGTATAAAATCTTTTGCAAAAACTTAGCAAAATTATCAAAAATTCTGTATAAATGTATGTATTTATATATGAATTAGGTATGAAGTGATTGTGTTGTGTCTGAATTATGTAAGAAATTAAGTGAAAATGTAAACTTATGAATAAATTGTTAAGTATGTGTGAAATTATTATGCAATTCTATGAGAGAGAGAGAGAAAAAAAAAAAAAAAAATAAATAATAATAATAATATATATATATATATATTTTTTTTTTAATTCAGGTGCAGAGCTGAAAACATATTGAAAACTCATTTATTGGTCAGATGTTATTATGACTCGAGCAGACTGGCACTTTATATAAATCACACTGATGCCTCCCTCATCAGGTCTCACCTGTGAGCGTGTCTGGTGCCACTTATAGGCGTGAGATCACCCATCAGCAGCTTCAGTAACGTGGACTTCCCCGCACCATTTTCACCTACCTGCAAAAACACAAACAATGCATTCAGAAGCAGCTCGGTCTCGCTTCATAAATCTGAATCCAGGAATTTTGTTAATCATCAACCATTTTACTGTTAAACCGACACGTGGTCACGTACGATGCAGATCCGGGAGTCGAGATCGGCGGAGACGCAGAGGCCGGTGAACAGCCGCTGCTGGGGCGTGTAGTAAAACTCCAACTCGTCCAACTGCAGGATGGGAGGAGACAGCTTCTCGAAATTATCTGGAAAACTGGGAAAACAACGAGCTTCGTGAAAAAGTCGAACGAGGAACATCTGTTCTTCTTTATCTAGGGTGCATAACTTCTCAAGATTTTAAATAAAACAATGTACTGTTACTTTCTGTATTCTGCTGGTGGCATTAAAGGTTTTTCTAGAGCTTCGGTTCATCCACAAATACAATCTTAATGTCAGTAAATGTGCTTTTTAAACACTCAGAGCAACAACTGAACCAAAAAAAAAATCATCTAGATAAAATAAAAAGATAGAAGTTAGCAGACACCTGACTAGAAGATTGGCTTTTGCACGTTTTTGAACATCCCATTCCACATTTAGTCCCCGTTTGCCGTTATAGTGACTCTTCTCTTCTCTACACTAGATTTTGTGGAGATTTACAGAAATTTCATTCGCTGGAGCAGATTTGGGTCTCCTGGTTCAAGTGAAGGGAACCTCTCAAAAAGCTCCTGCATCCTATACAATTGTGTGCCTCCAGATGTGTGGTAACAGTTTGAGAACAACAATATGTGGCTGGCAAAGTCAGGTGTCCCAATACTTTTGTCGTGTATTTAATTCTGGAATTCTGGAGAATTCCATACTGCTATTATTCAGTTCATGAAATTAATGCTTTTGGCTTAATTTTTTTTCTCTTCAGATTTTCAATGAGCAGTTGAAGGTTAAGGGCCTTGCTCAGGGGCCCAGCAATGGCAGCTAAGTAGGATTTCAAAATGGGACCTTCTGAAGTCAACATCTTTCCACACAGATTTTTGAGCAAAACTCTTGTTCTTAAACTCACCGTAAAATGACTTCGGACTCCTTTTCTATTGGTTTAAGTTCAGGGCTGTTAAAGGGGAAGAGAAAAAAAAAAGAAAAAGAGTGATGTAAGTGTAGTGAACTTGATGGTGATCAGTATGAAGGAAGAATGAAAGAAGGAGGAATGATGGGGTCTCACTTACAGTTTCTCTAAAAGCTTCAGCTTGCTCTGCACCTGTGTAGCTCTGTTCGCGTTGTACCGGAACCTGTCGATGAATACCTGGTTTACACACACACACACACACACACACACACACACACACACACACACACACACACACACACACACACACACACACGGGCCATTATGACATTTACATTGAGTAAAACAACAGGTCAGAGACAGTGCACTGTGCCTTTACTGCAGGAAATTGTGTAATTATGTATGGAACTGTTTGAATATATGAAATATTTATGAAAGTGTGAAATTTCGTATTATGAATAAAATGAGGTATTAATTTATGTGAATTCAGGTTTGCAATATATAAACCTATGTATGAAATTTTGATGCGCACATCCGGCAATTAAAACCGTCCGTGTGGAAACATAGCAAAAGTTCCGTTTAGTGTCCTGATGATTAACGTCATTTAAAAAACACCATAATTACATTACAACATTTACAAGAATACTTAGTCTTCATGCTCTATGTTGAGTTCGGTTTAACGAATAATAAAAATACATTTGCATAAAGCATCAATATTTGTCCATGTGCATAGCTCTTGAAAGTATAGTGAAGGTAAAGAATTCATAGTAAATTTTATTCATATAAATATTACAATAATAAACGTGAAAAATAAATTAAAAACATATACAGGAGTGTGTGTGTGTGTGTGTGTGTGTTTATACCTGTATGTGTTCTCTGTACTGTAACTGAGCCTCGTACTCCCGTTGCTGGTTCTTCAGTCGGTCCTCTTTCGTCTTGATGAAGTTCTCGTAATCGCCACGGTAACTGTCCAGACGCTGCGAGTGCAGGTGGATGATGTCAGTCACAACGGCGTTCAGAAAGTTACGATCGTGAGACACCACAAGGATGGTGGACTGCCATGTCTGGGGTCACACACACAAACACAAACACACAGATACAAATTAATAAAAAAAAATAAAAAAATAACAAATACAAATTTTAATATAAGGAATAAAGAAATATTTTCACTCTGTTATATTGCAGCCATTTGCTAAAATCATGTAAGTTTATTTATTTTTATTAAATGTACACACAGCACCCCATATTGACAGAAAAACATAAAATTGTTGACATTTTTTATTAAAAAAGACAAACTGAAGGATCACACGAAGTATTCAGACCCTTTGCTGGGACACTCATATTTAACTCAGGTGCTATCCATTTTTTCTGATCATCCTTGAGATGGTTCTACACCTTCATTTGAGTCCAGCTGTGTTTGATTATACTGATTGGACTTGATTAGGAAAACCACACACCTGTCTATAGATGCCTTACAGATCACAATGCATGACAGAGCAAATGAGAATCACGAGGTCAAAAGAACTGCCTGAAGAGCTCAGAGACAGAATTGTGGCGAGGCACAGATCTGGCCATGGTTACAATAAAATTTCTGCTGCATTTAAGGTTCCTAAGAGCACAGTGGTCTCCATAATCCTTTAATGGAAGAAGTTTGGGACGACCAGAACCCTTCCTACAGCTGGCTGTCCGGCCAAACTGAGCTATCGGGGGAGAAGAACCTTGGTGAGAGAGGTAAAGAAGAACCCAAAGATCACTGTGGCTGAGCTCCAGAGATGCAGTTGGGAGACGGGAGAAAGTTGTAGAAATTCAACCATCATGAAGCATCATGCTGTGGGGGTGTTTTTCAGCTGCAGGGACAGGACGACTGGTTCAATTGAGGGAAAGATGAATGCGACCAAGTACAGGGATATCCTGGACGCAAACCTTCTCCAGAGTGCTCTGGACCTCAGACTGGGCCGAAGGTTTACCTTCCAACAAGACAATAACCCAAAGCACACAGCAAAAATAAAGAAGGAGTGGCTTCATAACAACTCCGTGACTGTTCTTTAATGGCCCAGCCAGAGCCCTGACTTAAACCCAATTAAGCATCTCTGGAGAGACCTAAAAAAAAGGCTGTCCACCAACGTTTACCATCCAACCTGACAGAACTGGAGAGGATCAGCAAGGAGGAATGGCAGAGGATCCCCGAATTCAGGTGTTAAAAACTTGTTGCATCTTTCCCAAAAAGACTTCTGGCTGTATTAGATCAAAAGGGTGCTTCTACTAAATACTGAGCAAAAGGGTCTGAATACCATGTGATATTTCAGTTTTACTTTTTTGATAAATCTGCAACAATGTCAACAATTGTGTCAATATGGGGTGCTATGTGTGCATTAATGAGGAAGAAAAATGAACTTAAACGATTTTAGCAAATGGCTGCAATATAACAGAGTGAAATATTTAAGGGGGTCTGAATACTTTCCGTACCCACTTTATATATAGGATTTAAATAAAGATTTTAGGGTTTATAAGGTAATTCAGGTCATTTACTTTATATATATTTAAAAAAAAAAAAAAAAAAAAAAAAAAAAACCACAATAGTAATAATATAGATCAAAAACAGCTTATAAAATTACATACTGACATCCAAAATCTGATATGTAGAAATACTACTACTAATAAAAAAATAGTATATTTAAGTATTTAATTCATTTCGGTAGCATCATTTCTTTTTTTATGTCAGTGACAAACATATTCAAATTCGAATGCAAAAAACAAAAAACAACTGCATCATATTTTTGGGTTTATTACCGCACATTTACTTTATTATTAACAGGCTTGATCTCATAATGCAAAAACAAAAACATTTTCTTCTGACCTCTAATATCGAATACTTACAAATATTATGAATAATAATATTAGAATAAAACATTTTCCGATTACCCTCTGCAGCATCGACTATGCATATTGTAAAAAATTAATCGGAAAGAAAATTGCACTTTCATTTTATCGTTCTGATTATTTTATTTTTATTTATTGTGGCATTTAATTGATCATAATTGCCTTGATTTTTTTTTTTATAGTGCAAAAACATCTGAATAAATAATGTACTGCATAATAATAATATTATATGATATATATAATAATAATATGAATTCAAATTTTCTATTTAATCTCTGCAGAGTTTCTGTCACAGATAAAAATGTAATATAATCGAATGAAAAAAACAGGATGCGCATAATAGAGAAGATTTTACAAACACTGATTATCGTAATAGTGCATAAAGAGCACCAGTGAAAGTCTCTCTACAGACTCGTGAGTCTCACCTGTAAATAGGTCTCTAACCACAGAATGGCTCTAACGTCCAACATGTTTGTGGGCTCTGATAGCATGGAACGGTGGGGGGTTGGGGGGGGGGGGGGGTGGAGTGGAGCGAGAGATAAAGAATTAATGATGTTAAATGAAGGATTTTCTCAATCACACAGTTCATGTTTTACTTCAATGGAAATCGGATTTACTCACCGTCAAGTAACAAAAGGTCCGGCCTGAAAAAAACAGAGGGAGTCTCAGTACAGAAATGAGGGGGTTGATAACAAAATTATAATAAATAAAAAAATAAATAAACAAATACCGAAGCGAGTTTGCGAAGCGAGACGTGAGATGGTGTTTTGAGGAAAACTTAATATTATGGGATGTTGTGGAAAATGATGCATTTGTGGCTTTAAGGCTTTTATTTTTTTTATAACTGGCTTAACACTTTTTCCTTGTGGCATTTTAAGGCTGGGAATTGAACTCACGACCCAAAACTCAATGCCTTAACCACCAATCTACCACCTCCCCAATCCAATCCAACCCCACCCCCCATTTTTATACAATAATCCCTTTATTGTATTATCTACTAAAATAATAATAAGCAAATGAATACAGTTAATATTTTTTAAACAAATACAAGTATTTGTCTATGTTTTGCTCCACATCTATACAGTGCGCGCACACACACACACACACACACACACACACACACACACACACACACACCACACACACACACACACACACACAGTAATGCCCATATTGAGGTTATGAACCATTACATTTCAACATCAAACACATGAAGGAAGTGATGAGAGCATGGTGATGCACAACAAGGAAAACAAATCCATGTTCTTCCGCTCCACTTCGTTTTTTCACGTAATTAAAGATTATTATTTATTTTTTAATGAATTGAGATCTCCTCACCTTGCAAACAGGGCTCGTGCTAACGCTAACCTCATTCTCCAACCACCGGAAAATTCTCTGTGGAGAAAACCACACGTGAGCAAACAATTTGGGTGGAAAAAAAACCCTGCTTTATCCTGGATTAATGTGGAAATATTTGCCATGATTAAAGCATCCTTCTGCATTTCTGGGCCAGAAAAAAAAAACCTGTCCAGAAATGAAACCTAGCTCTTACATTAGCTGCATGTTACAGTAAAACCCATTTCTTTTAAAGTTCGTAGATTACTGCTTGTCTGGAAATAAAACTTTACAGACGGCTGCTTTAAAATAGTATAAAATGTACCTTTTGTTTAATTTGTCATAATACAGCTAAATATTTCTCTTTTTCTCATGCAAATTTTCTCATGCGAATTTATTCATAGTTTCAATTCAGGTGATGAATTGCAGCAGATAAAATGTAGTCATGTGTGAGGACATTTCTAAACCAGATGTGTTTAAAGCTTCTGCATTTCAGGGCCAGAAAAACAAAAAACAAACAAAAAATTGTCAAATTAAATTCTCTTTCATCTTTTTAAATTGGGTAACAACAAGTCTTTGAAGTTCTGACACAATGTCCAAAAAAACTCTAAAACAAATGGCTGCTTTAAAATGTACAACACAATTTATTTCTTTTAATTTGTCTTATGTATAAATAAATATCTTTTTCTTATGTAAAAATTCTTGAATCACTTCTTGCTTTCAATTCAGGTGCGGGTAAAAGCAACAGATGGAGTAAAAGCATGAGGAACAGAATTTCTTTTATCCAGATGTGTTTAAAGCTTCCTACTACATTTCAGGGCCAGAAAAAAAACAAAACAAAAAAAACCTGTCCACAAAAATAAATAATAATACATTCAAAATAAATCTTTCATCCACTGCGTTTCTTTTGAAGTTGGCTTAAAAAAACAACTCTTTGAAGTTCTGACACAATGTGGAAAAAACTCAAATGGCTGCTTTAAAATGTATAAGATTTATTTCATTTCATTTGTCTTATGTATAAATAAATCTCTTTTTGCTCATGCAGTAAAATTATGGGCAAGGAAACTTTTGATCCAGATGTGTTCAAAACTTCCTCCTGCATTTCAGGGCCAGAAAAAAATGCCCAAGAAATGGAAAATAGAAAAAGACTTATCTGCTGCATGTCAGTGGATTTCTTTTAAAGCTGTGTAAAAACCACCTAATGTCCAGAAACCTTACAGATGGCTGCTTTAAAACGTATAATAAGATTTCATTTAATTTGTCATATTCTAAAAAAAATGTTTTTTTTCTTATGTAAAATGCTTGATTTTCTTCTGCTTTAAATTCAGGTGCGGGTAAAAGCAATAGATGAAGTGAAATCATGTGTGAGGAAATTTTTGATCCAGATGTGGTTAAAGCTTCCTTCTGCATGTCAAGGCCAGAGAAAATAAATAATAAATAAATAAATAAATAAATAAATAACCAGAAATGGGTAGAAGAAGTAAAAAAAAAAAAAAAAACCAACAACAAATATAAACAAACAAAAAAAACTCATCTATTGCATATCTTTAACAGCTGTGTAAAAACAATTCTTACTTCATGTCTAGAAACACTAAAAGCTAAAACCTTACAAACGACTGCTTATAAAATATACAACAAACTGATAATTTGGTTCTGAACAAGACTTCGGCTGAAGGTTTCACTCACTTGGTCGGTTGCTGCTGCATTTTGGGGGAAAAACCTAAACCTGCGAGGATCACCGAAGCTCTGATAAAAAGAAAAAAATACAACAAACGAGCACCTTCATTAGACACATGGCTGCAAAGCTGCACCATACTGCCTTCATTACACCAGACGATCGTAAATAGAGCCGAGAACAGCGTTACAGGGTGTGAGGGTTTACCTGGCTGGTGCTTTGTCTGCCTCGATTTCTTCCAGTTTAGCGTAGATTTCTGAGAGACGTACGCTTTCGGTCCCGTCCGCTCTATTAAAAATAAATAAATAAATACATAAAAAAAAATAATTTTGAAAAGTCAGAATTTCTAGCAATGATTTTAATAAGCCTGGAATACAATAGAAATTAATCCTAATAAAAAAAAACATTAATAATAATACATTTTCTGCATGTTATTGCAAAACCCATTTTCATTCAAAGCTCTCTTTTTGAACTGGAACTGTTTTCCCCCCACTTCATTCTTTACATCATCTCATTTTTCTTTCCAGAACCCATTCTTACTCACGTTCCGTTGCTGATGTGGGCGTTGAGCGAGCGTTCCTCTCTGAGCAGCTCCTCTCGGACTGTGTCACTCTCCAGGACGCTCTGCAGGGCCTCCGTCTCGTCTCCGGCCACCTCCTGCTCCACGTGCAGGATGGAGATGTGAGCGGGGACGCGCAGGCTGCGACTCGCCAGCATCTTCAGCAGCGTGGTCTTGCCCAGGCCGTTCCTCCCGATCAGCCCGTACCTGCGTCCGCTCGCCAGGCACAGCTCGGCCCCCTGCAGCAGAGACCTGCGGCGTGAGGAGACACCATGATGCCCTTCACGTGTAGACCAATTTCTTATACACTGTTCTTTCTTTTACATGGGCTACGGTCAGCTAGAACTAATTCATATGCAAAAAAAGTAAAAAAAAATAAAAAATAAAAAAAAACAATTTGGGGGAAAAAAAAAAACAAACCAAAGAGAAAAAAGGAAAAATAAAATCCACAATATGCAATTGGCATAAAGAGATGAGATACAAACTTTATTTGCAGATAAAAGTTTTAACAATTTAATGCAGATTTTATCCACACTAATAGTTTTTCCGGCTCGCGTCCATTGCTGGAGCGGCTTAGAAGGTCCGCTGTCCTTACGAGAGCGGCCTCTAGAGGCGAATCGCTGCCGCCGCATGCTGTTTGTTTTTACACAAGAGACTGCGCACTACTGATGGACAAATCAGAAAAAAAAATGTTGAATCTTGTTCATCAAAAAGAACACTTTTTTATTTGGAGTCGTTAAGTTCATTTCGTTCCTTTGATCACAATCAATATAAATTGTTACATTTTCAATAATCCCACCAAAAACGTCCACATACGCCTTTCACTATAGTTCCAATAATTTATATACGTATATATAAGTGCATAGCATATATGAGTCACATGACAAAAGAACAAACGGCTCTGACCAGATGACTCACGAGATGAACTATTTAATTCTGTTTCCTGTAGATAGTCATTTATTTATTTCTTTTTTATATCGATGGCTAAACCAACCCAGCTAACGGTAAATTCCACTTTGTGTTCGACCGCTAATACAAACTCTTTAATTTAATATCCGGAATTTATTTGATCCAATTTCAGTTTTCGGAGTATTTCCTCCATCTGCAACAGATCCCACCACCACCACCACCAAGGACCCACCATCATCTCTGAACTGCTTCCGGAAAACACTGTTTTAGCAGCTTTACATGGATAACGGGGTTAAGAAAGAATCGAAGATTGAAACAATAACGATCATTTGCACTGCCTGACAAATTTGTGTTTTTTAATCTTTACTAGTTTATACACATAATATATACACTATTTCCAAAAGTATTGGGACACCTGGTCATAAGTACGGTATGTGATTTTTGTGCATCTCATGCCACATTTAGTCCCAAATTACTCATAATTCCCTCCACTCTTCTGGATAGATGTTCCACTAGATATGGATATTTGTGTTAATCAGCCACAAGTGTATTATAAAAGTTAGGTACTGATGTAGGTGATGAGACCTGGGGTGCAGTCAGCGTTTTCATCCATCCCAAAGGTGTTCAGTATGGATGAGATCAGAGCTCTATAGCAGAGATCTTCCTCTCCAAAGCGTGTAAACCTCATCTTCAAGGAGCTCACTTTGTGCACTGGGGCATCATTATGTTGGAGCAGGTTTGGGTTTCCAAGTTTAAATGAATACAAAATTCCAGGTGAGCGCCTCCAGATTTGTGTTAAGAGTTTGGAAGAACCACAAGTAGCAAGAACGATCAGGTGACCCAATACTTTTGGCATTTTCTGGTCATGTGACCAGACCACTGACCACTCGCATCGATTCAAAAAGACGGCAGAAGGAAAAGGAAGTAAGATGAAGCAGGCTGAAGCATCCAAAGATGATTGTTTTGGTGGGCATGTGCAGTACAGGGATGTTGGTTTGTTGGTACTCGCCTCTCTCCGAACGACACGTCGAAGTTCTCTATCCGGATGTCGTAGCTGCGATTCTTCCCGGACAAGTCGACACGGTTCTCCTTCTTACTGCTGGCCTGACTGGCTGAGGCCTCCTCCAGGACCCTACAAAAATATTCACAGCACTGTTATGAATAATGCAGGAGTCTGTGGCCATCGTTTATTAGAGTAATTCATTACTCCGAGCCGGATTTAGCACCGTTCCGAGGACTATTTTATCTTGATTTTAAAACCTTTGCTCAATAAATGAATCAATGAAGGACCATGATACTTTAAATTCATGACAGGATTCACAGGCTTTCAAGAGCTTGTGTAAAACTATATATTAGTGAAGAGGAAATAGAATTATAATCTTGTATTGATTGAAAAATTGGAAACAATTTAAAACATTTTTTTATGCTTTTAAAAAAAAAAAAAAAAACAAGGGGCAAAAAAAAAAAAAAAACAATTAAGAAAAATTAATAAATAAATACACATGCATACAGAAAATACAAGTCATAATTTTAATATAAACTAATAAAGGAAGAGAGTTTGGACTTTTTTTATGCACAATATGGACAAAAGTATTGGGACACCAGACTTTTCCAGCCATATGTGTTTTTTTTTTTTACATTTAATATACAATTTTCTAAAGATACGATCTACTTAACTGTTCTACTTATTTCAGCAAACTTTAACAAATGTGTGTCCGGGCATAAAACGCTAAAGAATCCCAGCACCAGCGTGAGTCCCTTCCTGGTTAGCGGCTAACGCTAGCGCTATGGATTCTTTAGCGCTTTCATTTATGCGCAAAACAAATCGTATTTCCAGTACGGAGTGAGAAGCCACAGTGACACTGCGCTAACTCTGGTTCCTTTTTTTTGTGTGTATGTTTTTAAGTTTAATAATAATCATATAAAATGTGCTCGAAGTGCGAGGTGGAGACTAAACTAACTTGCGGTCCGCCACTTAAAACGTTCCTGAGGGAACTCAGATTTTAACTCTGTCCCCCCCAATATATATATTAGTTATATTTATAGATTTTCATGCCACGATTCTATGTTGTTGATATCTTGGGCAATTATGCGCAATAATCCGAGCAAAATACTAATAATTAGTTACATGTGCAAAAACGTTTATAGCAAATATTGTAGTCTGACATTTTGGTTTTCACTGCTGATACACACTTCATTTCACTTAATACATACCATAATATTATATATAATATTATACACACATATATATATTTTTTTTCCTCATTAAATCTTTTTTCCTTTGATCTTTCATTCCGAGCAACTGCAATCAAACAATTTCCCTGTGGAATCGATAAAGTATTCTTGAACACCTCACCTACATCACTACCTGAGTTGACTAACACACTTGAAGCTGAATCAGCACAAATCTACTCCAAAATCTGGTGGAACATCTTCCCAGAAGAGTGGAGCTTATTATAACAGCAAATGGGGACTAAATGTGGAACGGAATGTTCATACTCATCTAATGGCCAGGTGTCCACAAACTTTTGCCTATGCATCATAGTATAATATCTATATATAGTGATTAATATTATAGCATCATAACGCCTCAGACTTGAGGAACACGGCACACTTACAGTGGGTTTGAGGGTTTCTGCGAGTCTTTTTCGTTCCTCCGCTCGTGCTTAGCTTTCAGCTTCGCCTCGGCTTTCTCCAACTTCTTCGCATTCACCGTCTGAACAGGAGGGAATGTCGTAAGGGCAAGCGAAAGGAAGTGCGCTCAGAAATCAGCAGTAATGCGAGAGAACGTGTTCGTGAACTTCTAAAATGGTGTCAGTGTTGGACAGTAACGACGTAAATGCTATTCGCTATGGTACTTTTAAGTCTTTTTGCGTATCTGTACTCAATTACTCGAGTATTTGAGTTTGGGGAGACTTTTCTTTAAGTTCACTAAATTTCAAAGTCAATATAAGTTTACTCAAATACATTGTGCGCAATCAGTCGTTTCCTTTTATTTATGAGGATAAAATCTGGTCAAACACGCAATATTTAATTAATATTTAATATTTAACGCTCTATTACATAAAGCGAGTCAGCGATCAGTGTCGAGCATTGAGTCATGCCGTGGTTCACCCAGGGGGCGCCATTCGAGCGAGAACCGCCATTGGCGCTTGGTGGTGTCTACTCAGCACCGACATACAGTTCAGCAGCAAGCAGAACATTTAGAAAAGAATAAATGATGAAGAAACTCCAGACTCGAACTCGCCACCACACACGTGTCCTTATTTGAGTGATTTATTCACTCGAATAAGGTCACTCAAATATGTTGTTCAAAAGAAGGTTTTGGGCTCATGCTTGTAATAGAGATCAATCAGTGTTTGACTCATTAAGATTATTCTATCAGTCGATCGGTGTGTTGAGAGGAACATTACACTGAGTTGATTAAGCAAAGAGTCTTGTGATAAAAACAACAACAGGAACTTTGACTCAAGTGAAAGTTTAAAGGGACACTTTTTTCCTGGAGTCATATTTTGCCTCTACTGTATCTCTACTTTTACTCAACTATACGATTTGTGTACTTCGTCCACCACTGAAAATGGATTGGACTACAGAGCAGAGCAGTTTTATATCCTTCAGTCAAATTTGCTCAGGAGAGAGAAAAAAAAATGTCCTGAGGGTACACAAACATTTGCACACTTTTTGTGATGCTGTGGATATTAGTTGGTAAGAAAATGGAATCTAATTTTGTCTGTACTGCTGCCCCAACTGAATTCCCAGTATTCCCATTGTTAAGGGTATTCCCAGTGTTCCCAGTGTACAGGATGTTCTCAGTGAGGATGTGTGTATCTTACCGTGCCCTGGTTTCTCTTCACCATCCAAATGCCCTGCACATCATTAACCGCTGACTCTGCACACAACCACCAAACAAAGCAAACATGAGGTCAGACTTTCATTTATAACCATTACACAATCACTCAATCACTCTATCACACAATTATGCGGACATGTATGAGGACAGTGTGACAGCAGTGAAGTGTGCAGTAGGAACGACAGACTGGTTAAGGTGAAGGTTGGACGGCATCAAGGATCGGCTCTGAGACCTTTCCTGTTTGCAGTGGTGATGGACAGATTGACAGACGAGTTCAGACAGGAGTCTCCATGGACTATGTTTGTGGATGATATTGTGATTTGTGGTGAGAGTAGTGAGCAGGTTGAGAAGAGTCTGGAGAAGTGGAGATACACGCTGGAGAGAAGGGGAATGAAAGTCAGCAGGAGTAAGACAGAGTACATGTGTGTGAATGAGAGGGAGGGCAGTGGAGTGGTGTGGTTGCAGGGACAAGAGGTGTAGAAGGTGGAGGAGTTCAAATACCTGGGTTCAACAGTGCAAAGTAATGGAGAGTGTGTAAGGGAAGTAAAGAAAAGAGTGCAGGCAGGGTGGAGTGGGTAGAGAAGAGTGATAGCAGGAGTGATTTGTGATAGAAGAGTATCTGCAAGAGTGAAATGGAAAGTTTATAGGACTGTGGTGGGACCTGCAATGTTGTATGGTTTAGAGACAGTGGCATTGAGTAAAAGACAGGAGGTGGAGCTGGAGGTAGCAGAGCTGAAGATGTTGAGGTTTTCGTTGGGAGTGACGACGAGGGACAGGATTAGAAACGAGTTTATTAGAGGGACAGCGCATGTAGGACGTTTTGGAGACAAGGGTGCAGAGGAGGGACATGGGGTATATCAGTAGGAGAATGCTGAGGATGGAGCCACCAGGAAGGAGGAAAAGAGGAAGACCAAGGAGGTGATGTAGATGGACAGGTATGGAGACAGATGATCCACTGTGGAGCAGCCAAAAGAAGAATACAGCCATCACACCATGTCTCCATTACTCACACACACTCTCTCTCCATCACCCCATCTCTTCATCATACTGTTAATCCTTTCAGCCCAAACACTTGTCCCTCCATTAAAACAACAAGCACAGCCATCATCATAACATCCCATCTCTCCACCCAAACACCCCATACCTCCATCTCTCCAACACCCAAACACCCCATACCTCCATCTCCCCAACACCCAAACACCCCATACCTCCATCTCCCCAACACCCAAACACCCCATACCTCCATCTCTCCAACACCCCATACCTCCATCTCCCCAACACCCAAACACCCCATACCTCCATCTCTCCAACACCCAAACACCCCATCTCTCCAACACCCAAACACCCCATACCTCCATCTCTCCAACACCCAAACACCCCATACCTCCAACACCCAAACACCCCATACCTCCATCTCTCCAACACCCAAACACCCCATACCTCCATCTCTCCAACACCCAAACACCCCATACCTCCATCTCTCCAACACCCAAACACCCCATACCTCCATCTCCCCAACACCCAAACACCCCATACCTCCATCTCTCCAACACCCCATACCTCCATCTCCCCAACACCCAAACACCCCATACCTCCATCTCTCCAACACCCAAACACCCCATACCTCCATCTCTCCAACACTCAAACCTCCATCTCCCCAACACCTGAACTCCCCATACCTCCAAACACCCCATACCGCCATCTCTCCAAAACCCAAACACCCCATACCTCCATCTTTCCAACACCTGAACTCCCCATACCTCCAAACAACCCATACCTCAATCACTCCATCACTTTTACTCTTTCACTTTTGGACAAACACATAAAAGATAAAC
Source organism: Silurus lanzhouensis (assembly GCA_039877035.1). NCBI lineage: Eukaryota > Metazoa > Chordata > Actinopteri > Siluriformes > Siluridae > Silurus > Silurus lanzhouensis. The sequence continues at coordinate 114,068 of JBCEWE010000513.1, read as the reverse complement.
TCACCTGATTCTGCAGAGATCTGAGAGAGTTGCACAGGAGCATCAAGCAGCACCTGCCTCTGATTCGAGTTACAGTTATTGCTAAAAACAGAAAGATGAAGTCCGAGTGAAGAGGAGATACAGACAGACAGGTAAAAGGAGAGAGAGAGAGAGAGAGAGAGAGAGAGAGAGAGAGAGAGAGAGAGAGAGAGAGAGAGATCAGTACACAGTGTATTAAAGGTGAGAATAAATCTTTGCTCTTTACTTCACATTTTCCAACACGGATTTCTGTTTCTTCTGGTTAACTTTGTAAAACACTTCCACACTCACATCTTCAGCGTGTTGAACAGCTGCAGGCAGATGTCTCGCACGTCGTCTTCGTTTTTTTCTGCACCGACTTCCTGTAAAACTCCACCGATGGCGTCGAACACTTCCTCTCCGTCCTCAAAGTCAGAGCCGCCGCTGTCCAGCACTCCTGCAGCAGCACGGTCACATGGACATCGTGATAAAAAGTCGGCCAAAACAGTTCGAAGCAGTTTTTTTTTTACTTTCTTTTTTATACTTTTGCATTTTCTTCCGTGAAAAATTTGAACTAAAACTTCAATTCAATGTAGGGAAACCCCAGGGCCATATTATGAGGTTAATATTGATGATTCTGCTAGTCTCAGTTGAAATATGTCTGCCACTCGAACTCCAAACACATTTATGCAAATTGGCAGTTTCTAAAGCTGTTAATTGTATTAAACATATCTCCTGCAGCAGAGGTAGCTCTTAGTCCTCCTTTACTAGTGCTCATGATTCTATCATAGCGTTTAATGGTTTTTGTAACTGCACTTGATGAAATGTTTAAAGTTATGACTTTTGGGGTTGTCTGACTTTCCTTTCTTAAAATAATGACGGATTGTCTTTTCTTTTCACTTTTATCTACACAACACACACACACACCCACACACACACACCCCCACACACACACACACAGAGAAAGACAGATGTGTCCTATATGAGTGTGAGAGAGAGAGAGAGAGGTGTCCTGTATGAGAGAGAGTTTTGTCTCAGTGTTACTGTATCACACACAGAGAGAGAGAGAGAGAGAGAGAGAGAGAGAGAGAGAGAGAGAGAGAGATGTGTCCTGTATGAGAGTGAGAGAGAGAGAGAGAGAGATGTGTCCTGTATGAGAGTGTGTGTGTGAGAGAGAGAGAGAGAGAGAGAGAGAAAGACAGATGTGTCCTATATGAGAGTGAGAGAGAGAGAGAGAGAGAGAGAGAGATAAAGATGTGTCCTGTATGAGAGTGAGAGAGAGAAAGACAGATGCGTCCTATATGAGAGTGAGAGAGAGAGAGAGAGAGAGAGAGAGAGAGAGTTGTGTCTCAGTGTTACTGTATCACACACAGAGACAGAGAGAGAGAGATGTGTCCTGTATGAGGGAGAGAGAGAGACAGAGAGAGACAGATGTGTCGTGTATGAGAGAGAGAGAGTTGTGTCTCAGTGTTACTGTAACACACACACACACACACACACACACACACACACACACACACACACACACAGAGAGACAGAGACAAATGTGTCCTGTATATGAGAGAGAGAGAGAGAGAGAGAGAGAGAGAGAGAGAGAGAGAGAGTTGTGTCTGTGTTATTGTATCACACACTAATCATTCCAGTTCATTGATTAAAACCCGAGTGAACCGGAAGTGCAGCACATCCTCAGATCTCCACATGATACACTCCACACTTCCGCCCACGTTATGATTCATAAATCAGCAAAACCGCCGAAGAAGAACCTCTCCCCCCTCCTCCTCCAGCACTACTCATGTAGCTCTCTGTGCTAACGGCTTCCTCCGTGTTATTAAGTGTATATTCTACTGTGTCGGTATAAGAGTGTTATAAAGGGGTGTTGATCTCTCCTGACTCACCGGTGATATAAGCAAACACTTCAGTGTCGATGTCGGGAAACTCGCTCCTCAGAATGTCCACGTACGTCGCCATGTTGCGCAGCGGTTCCTGCTGACACTCCAGTGCGCATGCGCCGCTCCGGTACTGCTTCGGCTGCCCTTGGTGCCGGCAAGAGCGCGTGGGTTTCTGGGTACAATAAAAACTTAACGCTTTTTATTATCGGGTTTTTTAATGACAGAAAATACGTGTTTAAAATTCAATAAAGTTGTTTCGTGTAAAATAATGAACCTTTCGACCCCAAAAAAATGATGGAAAAGAAAACACAGATGCTCCTTAAAAAAAAAAAAAATCTGAATATATCAACATGAGTGTATGAATATGCAAATTAGATTCCCGCCCCCAACCGAAAGGGCCACACCCTCTTTCCATTGATTAACATATTGAGTATAATGATATTTTCAATTAATTTCAATTTAGTTTTATTTATATAGCGGTTTTAGCAATAGACATTCCCTCAAAGAAGATTTGCACAAATAAATAAAGTTGTAATGTACAACAAGTTCCTTATCATTGTAATTTTATCCCTAATGAGCGAACCAGTGGTGACTGTAAAACCTTGAGAGGAACCATGATAATTCTTGAGAGGAACCATGTCCATTCATTACAGTTCCATCATTGTTGAGGTGTTCACTGATAGATGCTTAAATGCAGAACCGTCCATGCAACCTGAAGTCCTGATCCATTATAGCAGACTGTTGATATTAATTCCGGTCCATCTAAATCCATCCTCATAGTTCTTGAGCTGCTCGAGATCTTCATGGATCTGTAGACTGTTTATGTGGAACCATCTTCAGGTACACAGAATGTCTCCAAATGAAAAAAAAAACCACATCCAGATCTGAAGTGAAGAACCAGAGGAACACAGGCATGTGGTAGCTCAGTGGTTAAGGGTCTGGGTTACTGTTTAAAAGGCTGGTGGTTCAGCCTCTGGTATTGCTCCGTTTCCGTTCTTGACCCTCTGCGCTGTATCATCTCTGAGCCCACATTCTTAACTTCTTTGAGAATTTCTTTAACTTAGAATTTAACGTTTACCTCAGGAGCATTTTGAACTCGACAGAGAGAGAAGATGGGTGACGGAAAAAAGAGGAATTAGGATAATTAAGTATTCATATTGTTGATCAGGGGATAAGTCAGGACTCCAACAAGACTAGCAATGGCAGCATAACTAAAAGGGAGAGCCAGAACTCAGAACTCTCTCATAATTGGTCATTTTGAACAATCACTCTATCATATTCTTCTCATATTCTTATGTGACATTCATAATGAATTACCATTTTATCCTGGTCATGCTTATGAAGTATCCAGATTTTTTCCTGGACTGGACTTTGGTGTCAGAACAAGTCAGAAAATCTATGAACCCGCTGTAACAGCTGTGCTACGAGGAACTCAGGTGCGAGAAGATGAAACTAACCATCATACAGTGAACGATGGAAAGGGATGGAGTGTGTGTATTAATATTGTGCAGTTCATAGAGAATTTATTTTTTTAGAAGAATGTGAGGTTTAAGTAAGTGTTTAAAGCGAAAAAAGGATTTAAAAACATCACCACAAAATAGAAAACAGTTGTTGATCATGCAGGTATTGACACAGTAGATAGATAGATGGATGGATGGATAGATAGATGGATAGATAGAAAGATGGATGGATAGACAGACAAACAGACCGACCCTACTGAACATAATCTTATAGTCAGGTGTTTATATGGTGTATTATGTAACATTTTAATGTTGGACTGACTTGAAATGGTCTTGATCATGAAAACAAAACAGACCTTTACAAAAAAACACCAGATTTATTTATTTTCATCTTTATAAACAAATCATCTTCAACAAAATGGAAAAATCTGTACTGAAACATATGGAATGCAGGCTCAGTCGAACAACGTCAAATAGTATTTGGGGTGGGGGTGTGTGTGGTGTGTGTGTGTGTGTGTGTCTCATACAGTGCACAGAAAAACACAAACTCAATACTGGAAGCTTCTTTTGGTCTGAATATCATCCAGAATCTGCTGCAGCTCCTCATCCTCGAAACGACCTTCCAAGCTACAGGAGAACGAGAGAAAGAGTCAGAATTCTTCAATAATGAAAGACAACATAGCAATGCAACCGAAATAAATTATATATATATATATTTTATAAACTTGTTTAAAAAGTTGATCACAAATGGTAAAACATTTTTTTTTAATTTCTTTCTGTAACGAAATTGAACCGAACCTTGAATTTTGTGTACCCTAACAGACAGACAGACGGCTATATACACAGACAAGCAGACGAATAGATAGATGGACAGACAGCTGTTTAGACAAATACATATATACATATATAAATATAAAAATATACAGATATTTTGTTAGTTGCCTTCCAACAAAAACCCAGACATTTTGGTATTTAACAGAATGAATTGTAATTCTAATGATTTTATTTTGCGCCTTTTTTCTTATTAACTAGTTACTACATCACTAATCTACTTATAGATTTTAAAATCAATGAGCACTGGAGGGGAAAAAAATAACACCTGGGGTATAAATAAACCTGGGAATGAAGGCTTAGATAGACAGACAAATTCAGACAGACAAACAAATTCAGACAGACAAATTCAGACAGACAGACAAATTCAGACAGACAGACAGACAAATTCAGACAGACAGACAGACAAATTCAGACAGACAGACAAATTCAGACAGACAGATACCCATATAATGATTGACAGACAGACAGACAGACAGACAAATTCAGACAGACAGACAAATTCAGACAGACAGACAGACAAATTCAGACAGACAGACAGACAAATTCAGACAGACAGATACCCATACATTGATTGACAGACGGACACACAGACAGACAGATTCAGACAGACAAATTCAGACAGACAGACAGATACCCATACAGTGATTGACGGACGAACAGACAGACTTATAGACTATACAAAAATAACACCTGGGGTATAAATTCACCTGGGAATGAGGGCTTAGATAGACAGACAAATTCAGACAGACAGACAGACAGACAAATTCAGACAGACAGACAGACAGACAGACAAATTCAGACAGACAGATACCCATACAGTGATTGACGGACGGACTGACAGACAGACAGATTCAGACAGACAAATTCAGACAGACAGACAGATACCCATAAAGTGATTGACGGACGAACAGACAGACTTAAATACAAAATAACACCTGGGGTATAAATTCACCTGGGAATGAGGGCTTTCGCCTCTTCGGCAGCTTCGGGACAGAGATTGGCCAAACTCGCCAGCTCGAATTTGTGTAGCTTCTTCTGCAAGAGTAAACTGTCGGAGAACAAAAGCATGGAAAGTGTTTAAATGAGAAAATCCATTAAGAAGAAGAAGGAAAAAAAAGTCCAAAACGACACTAATAACAGCACCGATCCGATACCCGTTTGGTATCAGGATGATTTTCAGAACCGGTGTGTAGGTTAGTAATAATAGTATGTAAATAAATAAATAGACGGGTTTAATTCTTACACACTTCCTGTTTGTTCAGGTGCAGAAAACTAATCTGAAGTAACTGTGAATGTGGACAGGCTGTGGATTAACGACACACTGGTGTATATGATACAGTTTCAGGTGGAGGAGTGAAAACACTTCAGATGAATCGGAATCAATCACAAGGTTTCTTTAATGAGGCTTTTTTTAATAAACCCACATTCTGGTCATTCAGGATTCAAACTCTTTTTTAGCTCATCATCATGTTTTTTTTCTTTTTGGGTACATTAATGCTGTCTAGACTGTACATTCATGTCATAGACAAGTGAGGATCTGTGCACAACACCCTCGTCTTCTTCTGAGGATCGTTCCTACTCCCTTCTGAGGATCGTTCCTACTCCCTTCTGAGGATCGTTCCTACTCCCTTCTGAGGATCGTTCCATGTGAATAGGTCCTACACCTCATAAGAATCATTTCTACTCTTTCTGAAAATGGTTTCTACACATTGAGAATGGTTCCATGTGGATGGATCCTACACCTTCTGAGGATGGTTCCCACATATTCTGAGGATTGTTTAACATAGACGGTCCCTATGCTTCCTGAGGATGGTTTAAAGTGGACAGTTCCCACACCGCCTAAGAATGGTTCCATGTGGAAGGTTCTTACATCTTCTAAAATGGTTCTACGTAGATGGTTCCACATGAATTGGGCAGTCATAAAAAGCATTTCACTAAATGTTGCACTCTGTTTGAATGTGTATGCGACAAATAATGGTTCCTACGTCCTTTCTTCTGAGGATGGTTCCACATAGATGGTTCCTGCATCGTCTTAAAATTCCAAATGGATGGTTCCTGCACCTTCAAGTCAAGTCAAGTAAGGAAGGTTCTGAGGAAGGTTCCATGAGAACATCCTTGAAGATACTGATTTGGACTCCTCAAAAATGATGGAACTGTAATGAATGGACATTCAGGGTTTCCCTTTTGAGTCTGGTTCCTCTCAAGGTTTCTTCCTCAGGGAGTTTTTCCTCGGCACTGATTCCCTCATTAGAAACTTATAAATCCATATTTTATAACTGATTTATTTCTGTGAAGCTGCTTCGAGACGTCTATTATTAAGCGCTCTACAAATAAAACTGAGCAGAACTGGAAACATTAGAGGTATTGAACGTTGGATCGGAGGGTATGAGTGTAAATCCCAGCACCACCCGGCTGTCTGGCCCTCGAGTGCGGCCCTGAACCCTTCACTACCCTGCAGTATGTCTCTCTGGATAGCGAGTCTACCAAACATTATAAACGTACACACACACACACACACAGAATCTGCGTTAATCCTCGTACCTGCGAACGCTGGCGATGGTCTCGCGGTTCTTGAAGCGGCTGAAGCGAGCCGTGTAGTTCAGCGTCTTCATGAAGACCTCGGACAGCTCCTGTTCGTCTTCGGCGCTCTCGTTCTGCTGCTTCCGGTGCTCCAGGAGCATGTGGACCTCGGAGTTCAGGAGAGTCTCGGAGTTTTCAAACTCTGCCCGGAAAAACAAGACCACCACAAGATATCTCAATGGCTTCAGCAGTATAGAGTAGCATTGCGTCCTTCACGTCTGCGAAGAGACTTTAGTCTGACCGGGTTTATAAAAGAAACACGCAAATTCACGCCGTGGGCGGAGCTAAAATGAACTACAGCTGACAATAAGATCGCGCACGTTTGATCCAGACAGCAACGAGGACGACAACAGCAGGACGCATCTGTGTGGTAGGTACAATCATTTCATTGCGCAGAAATGATGGCAGGAAATGCAATTTTAAAAGGAAAAAAACCCAAAATTTATTAATTAACCAGTAATGTGTTACATGTCCACTGATCCTGAACCTTTAAATAAGTAGATGCCTGCAAACATCACGAACCATCTACAGACGTACCAGTGCCAATTGGATCCCACATCATGTGGAGTTTGGACATTGAACCTCTGAGTGCTTAAAGGCTCTGGCATGGAGAAGCTGGTGTTTTGATCTGTGATGATCTCAAATGTTGAGATTTTATGAGTTGCTCAGTAGCTCCTGGTTCTATAATCTCAAATGACTGTAGAAGACTGCAGAAAGAACATCACTTATAATCTTATACTCCAGTAATCATGTTAGTTCTCACTCTCCAGTGTTCTGTATTGTTGAAAGTTTTATGATCACACTCTTGATGTCACCCAATTAAGGATGGGTTCCCTTTTGAGTCTGGTTCCTCTCAAGGTTTCTTCCTCACAACATCTAAGGGAGTTTTTCCTTGCCACAGTCGCCATGGCAATTAAACAAAACCTCATTCTTAAGACTTAATCCTGAATACCACAAAATCTAAAAAGAATCAATATGGGGATTAAGATTATGTTTTGGAGATTAATTTATAAAAGAAAACCCACCTTTAGGGAAAGACAACTGCGAGGCGTCTTCTTCAATATCACCCACGTTCACTGCTCCTGCAGCCGCCATGACTGTAATCTGATCACTTATACCCTTTATACACTAGAATTACACGCTGTTATTAAAAAAAATAAACCTTAGGAAACTGATTTATTATATCGCGTTAGCTACATAGTTTAAAGAAAGCACACAATCTCTTTTGTCCACAAGACGCGCGTTTATTCAATGCGGCATATAAACAACACGCTGCACTTCCGCTTCCGGGACGACCGCCGGAAGTAGTATTTGTGCTGCCGGTTAAACGGCTGGTACTTTAATTCTAAAAATATAAATTTTTACAATAATATGTTTTTCCTTTGGTTTTAGGCTTTTAAAAGAAATTTAAATATAAATGTATTTATTCATCAAAATCTATTTGCATTATCTAAAACTTAGCTTCTTAGTAGGCTTTAAGCTCCACCCACTTAACACAGTCCCCTCATGACCGCTTCTTCTTCTTCTTCTTCTTTTTTTGGCTTCTCCCATTAGGGGTCGCTACAGCGGATAATCCGTCACCTTGTCTCCAAAACGTCCTACATGTGCTGTCCCTCTAATAAACTCATTTCTAATCCTGTCCATCCTGAAAACCTCAACATCTTTAGCTCTGCTACCTCCAGCTCCACCTCCTGTCTTTTACTCAATGCCACTGTCTCTAATCCATACAACATCTCAGGTCTCACCACAGTCCGATAAACTTTCCCTTTCACTCTCACAGATACCCCTCTATCACAAATCACTCCTGTCACTCTTCTCCACCCACTCCACCCTGCCTGCACTCTTTTCTTCACTTCTCCAACACACTCTTCATTACTTTGCACTGTTGACCCCATTTACCTGAACTCCACCACCTTCACCACCTCTTCTCCCTGCAACCTCACCACTCCACTGCCCTTCCTCTCATTTACACACATGTACTCTGTCTTACTGCTACTGACTTTCATTCCCCTTCTCTCCAGCATGTACCTCCACCAATCCAGACTCTTCCCAACCTACTCACTACTCTCACCACAAATCACAATATAATTCGCAAACATCATCATAGTACATGGAGACTCCTGTCCGACCTCGTCCGTCCACCTGTCCATCACCACTGCAAACAGGAAAGGGCTCAGAGTCGATCCTTGGTGCAGTCCAACCTCCATCTTGACCCAGTATGTTGTTTTTCACTTTCTGTCCATGATGAAATTCACAGACATGGTAACACACATGGTCTGAATAGCCCCAGTTATCACCATTAGTCATGAAACTTTTTGATACCAACTCGTATTTCAACAGAATTTAAAATGATTGCGGTTGTTAATAAAGACGATGAAAATGATGACAATCTATTGATGCACTGTGCCCCATCGATGAGCTGTTTGTATTCATCTGCTCTAGCTGTATATTCATCTACACATAGGAACAGGTCCACCTCAGACTCAGTTAGTAGAAGATCGCTATGAAATTTTAATTAGGACCATTGTTATGTGAAAACCTAAAAAGCAGGGCCTGAGGCAGTACCTCTCATTTTGTACTCTATTTAAAAAAGTGAATCTCAGGGTGCGCACACACACACACACACACACACAACACTACTACACACACACACACTACAACAAACACATAATATCCAATGTTCGAGTTGCTTTCATTTCATTTTATTTTTTCAGATTGTACAAATGTTTAGAAATCAAAATGAATCCAACACAGTAGATGCATTTAGGCTTTGAGCTCACGAAAAAATAAATAAATAAAGGTCATTGCAAGATGTGTGTATGTCGCGCGGTTTGTGCATCAGTGTGTGTGTTAAAACGAATGAGCCAGTAGAATCGAATTCATGGAACTGAATTGCATTTCCTTACATTCATTCTGCAACATGTAGCCTAGTTTGATTCGAGACCGTTTACCGTGCGAAGAACGTGAAGCCGATCAGCATTTTCAGAGTGTTAAACAATGACAGTCTGAGTTCTTTACAGTATCTCCCACAGACGATGAAGCTCTTCAGTCTGGTTTGCAAATGTACAGTGTTATTTTTTTTCGCTCCTTTGAACGCTCATAGTGTTTGGTTTTCGGAACAAGACAAGCTTATATGTTAAAAAAAAGGTGAAAATCGCGGCACTCCTCCCATTTTAATGACTTGTACGTAGGGTATATTCAACAACGCAGCTGCACGAGTCAGCGTCCTTTTCAGAGACTTCTTTTGGTCAGTACTTAGTATTTGTCGTCCTCGGTGTCGCTGAGAGGCTCGCCGGCGGAGATGGAGACGCTCTGCGTCAGGCGTTTGCGGAAGTGCCCATTAGGGACGTGCCAACCTAAGCGTGCCCGTGTGCGCATGGAGGCCGTGACGGTGTTGGCGCGGCCCAGACTCGTCGCCACAGCAGCCTCGAACGTCAGAGTCTCCATGGCTGAGGAATCGGGGCTGTGCTCCTCATCCTGCATGGCTAGGTAGGGTTCAGAAGGGAATCGACGGACTCCCGTACCCAGGTACTCGTCCTCTTCGATGTGCCCCGTCTCCTCATCTCCATCGCCCGCTCGCACTTCCTCCTCATCTACGTTTTCATCCCATAACGCATTGCTGCAGCAGCCCAAAATGGGAGCGACACCTCTTTCCTCCTCCTCGTCTTCAGCCTGGGAGGACGGCTGAGTGTGGCACACTAAGGGAGAGTAGGAGACGTGCGGGTGCGAGTGAGTCGGCGTCTGAGAGAGGCGACGCCTGCCGCTCGGTGTGCTCGACTCCGAGGTGGAGGGCACGGGGCTGTCGGAGCTGTTTCCCTAAAAACACATGGGGCAAAGAATTTCAAATTAATAATGAAAATAAATAAGTATATTTTGCCTAAATATCCTTCATCAACATTATCCTAACATAGAGAATAATAATAATAATAATAATAATAATAATAATGTTTTGATTATATAGTGCAAACTACAATCTATTGCATTTGAAACAGCCGTCTGAACAATGGCAGAGACATATTTTCAAATTGTAATTTTAAATATTTGTTTTGCTCATATCATATCTGTATTTTTATAATAAAGGTCGTCTTTCAAACTAAAATGTCCATTAATAGAGGTTGAGACACTGTAGTTGATTGCTGGAACTATCAGCTACCCGCAAAAATCCATACCGATAGTTTTTCCGGCTTTCGGCCCGCTGTCATTACAAGATCGGCCTCTAGAGGCGAATCACTGATTGTTTTTGCACGTGAGAGTGCACGCTGCACGGAGAGGACTAACTAACTAACTAGAGGACCCTAACTAACTAACCTAGCTATCGTTATTGGAAAAATCCATCTATAGGTCGACCTCTAATTATTAACATAGCCTAATTATTTGTTAAATTCACCCAGCAACCATATGCATATGCATAATTAAGTCAATGTTTTGATTTCAATACTACAAACATGAAAAATTGTCATTATGATATTAATAATGCTCTTCATTAATCTCTACAATAATACTGATAGTCACTTCGGCCCATGTCATGTTAAGGAAAGCTAAATTTATGTGACCCTCACAGAAAAAAGTTTGGGGATCCCCTGCTCTAGTGCATGTCTCTCAGCCAAAGTAAGTATTATTGTCATTGTAATGTTTCAGCCTATTTATCCTAAACTCGCGCATCCTTACCTGCCGAGTGTGTCCGTGTCGTCTTTCCTCACTGGGAGAACGAGAGCAGGACTTCGAGCTCCTCTCGTGCGAGTTGAAGCGAGATGCGTTTGGGGACAGCAGGTGGCGCTGTTCCTTCGATCTCCCTCTCTCTTTTTCTGCCTGATGCTCTGAATAGGACACTGAGCAGCATGGATGAGGTTAGAAGTTAGAATTCGCAGGGATTTTACATGCAAACAAAAAAAGAATAAAAGTGAACAAGTGCATCGTTCCACCTGCAGCTTTGTAACTCTTATGCCGTGGTCGGTAGAGACGCTCGGGCGGCTGCTCCTCTTCCCATAATCCGTCCGTCTCCTGCTCGTCCGCCTGTTCAACAAACACATAACGTGATCGATCACATGAGGTTCCTTCCTGTTATTTATGCCCTGATTCTTGCCTCCGAGAGCATTTAGCAATTCTCGATCCAAAATCCAATGCCTCAACCACTGAGCTTCTCTTTTATTTGTTTTCATAAATAGAAACTTGATAAGACAAACTCACCATTGGTTCTTGATCATCTTCATTGTCTTCCCGGTCATGAGATGCTGGCTGCATTAAAAGCTCTTGAGGTGAGATGGGACTCAGGGCCACAAAACCACCACTGGTCCTGAAAAACAGAGTGTAATGACAGAAAACATGGACCAGTCACCCTAATGAAAGATGATTGGATAACGGAGGCACGGTATTAAACTGCTGCTGCATTACCAAAACATGTGCTCTGTGTGTGTGTGTGTGTGTGTGTGTGTGTGCGCGTGTGCGTGTGTGCGTGTGTGTGTGTGTGTGAGTGTGAGTGTATTTGGTTCGTGATGTGTGCTCACACTCCACTCCTCTGCACCCTAGAGAGCTGTCACTTATGCCAGCTCTCTGGACCTCACGCTGCTCAGCTCTGATGCGTAGGTGGATGTGTGTGGTCGGAGGTTTGTTAATAGCCTTTGTGTTTTGTGATAAAATGAAATCTCAATTAGCACTTACAACCTAGCTTAGCGCTTTAATATGTTATGTATATAACACACTTTTATTTGACTCTCAATCGGAATTGTCTGCCAGCAGTTTTTGCTTAACGCTACAGTGCAGCGAAGAAGAAAACAAAACCGGAACAGGACAGAAGAGTGTGGAAGAGAGTGGAACAGAAAAAAACACACAAAGCTAAACATCCAAAACAGCAAAGAACAGAACAAAACACAATTGAGTGGCACACAGCAGTGCAGTAAAAATAGAGCAACAGCAGAACAAAACAGTTTAGAACAGAGAAGGACAAAATTAAACCAAACAATGTCGAAACAATGCAGAATCAAACTAAAATTAACAGAAAATAAAAAAACAGCAGCAGAAATAGAAATGAAACAAACAAAACAAAAAAGAAACAGAAAAGCATCAAACTAAAATGAACAGAACGGCAACAAAAGAAACTGAAACAGAATAGAAACAAATGAAACTGAAACAGAACAGTAACAAACAAAAATGAAACACAGTAGCAAACAACAACAATAATGAAACAGAATAGGAGCAAACAGATGTGAAACAGAACAGAAACAAACAAAAATTAAACAGAACTGAAAAAAACAAACAGATGTGAAACATACAGAAACAAACAAAATGAAACAGAACTGTAAAAAAAACAGATGTAAATCAGAACTTAAACAAACAGATGTGAAACAGAACAGCAAAAACAAAAAGAAGCAGAACTAAAAAAAACCAGATGTGAAACAGAACTTAAACAAACAAGATGTAAAACAGAACAGAAACAAACAAAATGAAACAGAACTGAAAAAAAAAACAGATGTTAATCAGAACGCGAACATACAGATGTGAAACAGAACAGAAACAAACAAAATGAAACAGAACTGTAAAAAAAAACATGTGAATCAGAACTTAAACAAACAGATGTGAAACAAAACAAAAACAAACAAAAATGAAACAGAACTGAAACAGATGTGAAACAGAACACGAACAGTTTAGCAACAAACAGACATTTTGTTTAGCAACAAACAGTTTAGCAACAAACAGACATGAAAGAAAATGGAAGCAAACAAAACTGAAACAAAACAGCAACGAACAAAACTGAAACAGAACAGCAACAAACAAAACTGAAACAGAACAGCAACAAACAAAACTAAAACAGAACAGCAACGAACAAAACTGAAACAGAACAGCAACAAACAAAACTAAAACAGAACAGCAACGAAAAAAACTGAAACAGAACAGCAACAAACAAAACTATAACAGAACAGCAACAAACAAAACTGAAACAGAACAGCAACGTACAAAACTAAAACGGAACAGCAACAAACAAAACTGAAACAAAACAGCAACAAACAAAACTGAAACGGAACAGCAACAAACAAAACTGAAACAGAACAACAACAAACAAAACTAAAACAGAACACCAATAAACAAAACTTAAACAGAACAGCAACAAACAAAACTGAAACAGAACAGCAACAAACAAAACTGAAACGGAACAGCAACAAACAAAACTGAAACAGAACAACAACAAACAAAACTAAAACAGAACACCAATAAACAAAACTTAAACAGAACAGCAACAAACAAAACTGAAACAGAACAGCAACAAACAAAACTGAAACGAAACAGCAACAAACAAAACTGAAACAGAACAACAACAAACAAAACTAAAACAGAACAGCAATAAACAAAACTGAAACAGAACAGCAACAAACAAAACTGAAACGGAACAGCAACAAACAAAACTGAAACGGAACAGCAACGAACAAAACTGAAACAGAACAACAACAAACAAAACTAAAACAGAACAGCAATAAACAAAACTGAAACAGAACAGCAACAAACAAAACTGAAACAGAACAGCAACAAACAAAACTGAAACGGAACAGCAACGAACAAAACTGAAACAGAACAACAACAAACAAAACTAAAACAGAACAGCAATAAACAAAACTGAAACAGAACAGCAACGAACAAAACTGAAAGAGAACAGCAACGTACAAAACTGAAACAGAACAGCAACGAACAAAACTGAAACAGAACAGCAACGAACAAAACTGAAACAGAACAGCAACGAACAAAACTGAAAGAGAACAGCAACAAACAAAACTGAAACAGAACAGAAAAAAAACCAACCCAATACAAAGCGGATCAGTGTTAAATAGAACAATGCAGATTAAATAGGATGAAACAGAACCAAATAAATCAAACAGCCCAAAGCAGTGCAGAAAACTAAATAAAAACCAAACCAAACAAAAGTGCAGAACAGTAAATAAATATAAAAAAAATAAAAATAAAATAATAAACAAACAGCATTGAGAGAAGCCTCAGATATATGCCACTGTCTGGATACATGAGCATACTTACAGAGCCGAACCTGCACTGTGAGCTATAAGAGGAATGGCTGGACTGCTCAACTGTCCATCACACACACACACACACACACACACACACACACACACACACACACACACACACACACACACACACACACACACACACACACAAAAGGTTTGTTCACTCAACATCGTCTTTTTATACAACTTTTCAGTTCAAGTGTCATACAAAGTGAATAAACTTCTAACATGCTTAAAAATCACAAGACAATCTGAAGACCTTCTGGTGGCGTCTAATTGTCAAATCCCACCCTCCACTGAGACGAGACATTACATCACAGTGAGCACATCTGAAACAGATGTTTGATGGGCATTCTGGGATGTCAAGATTTCATCCAACATGAAAAAATTGTTAACTCCGTGTCCCAGTACACACCACCATAATGGCCACCAGAGATTTTACTTCCCAGCAACAGCCTCTAGCTGCATCTAAAACCATTCCAAACCTTCTCTAGATATCTCAGCCGAGTTCGGAGTGAACTTTATTTAATATCCTTCCTCACTTATTTGTACCCACAAAACACTTTGATTTTTATTTGTATACCTGATGTACACTTGATAATGGACTATTTTGAAATACTGCAAAAATTCTCTCTTCAGGAAACCACAATTAGCACATCAGCAAGGCAGAGGAGATATTTTATTGTGACACTGACAGGAAACACTGCGTCATTGTTCTGTGGATAATCTATGTTCATCAGTGGGGGGCGGTCAGGGGCAGCAAAGCCTTTTCTGCTGGCCTAAACACTCAGAAGCACTGACCTATTTTTACAACCTAAACTCTGATATTTGTTTCATGAAATTGTATTAATTTATTCCCAACAGTTTATTCTCTTTATTTCGTAGTGTTTCGCTGGGCTGAACTGCTTCCGGTACGTGCATGTGGATGATTTTTTGTCTAATCAGATTTTATCCATGTTAATCTAATCTGCCCAGGGCCTTCAAAGTCAGTACTGCTGGCCTTTTTACCATAGAGAATATTAATAAACGGGTCTGTTTCTTTAACCAATCAGATTTTATATTATTATTTATTTATTTTATATTCAGATAAATTTCATACAGCTAGCTGGCCCAGAATAGCCGTAGCATTTTTCCGTCCTCTGATTGGTTGGTCAGAGGGAAACTGTTAAAGCCAATTTCAACTGGCAAACACGTGTGTAGCTCGGCACACATTAATAAATCTGAGTTAGACTTTTTCATGCCTGCAGAGGAAGAGAAAATGATTTGGTCTCGGACATAATTAAAAATCCATTTTCAAGAAAAGCTAGACATCGTAAGGGGGTCGACCAACCCTAAAGCTAGCTAGCGTGTCTCAGCCCGGGAAAGGGTTTGTTCACCACTTCCAGACCAGTGAATACGAGCCGTACCACCGGATTACAGCCTCTGAGAAACGGTGCAAATTATGAGTCTGCATCTCTGGTGAGTAGGCTGTATTTTATATAGATTTTGAATGTTTATGTCATGTTATTTGACAAATATTGATTCTGAACTGCTCCAGATGATGTAGGTGCACAGTTTCGGTTGTAGTGTAGAGGTTTGGAGTCTTAACTGGGTTTCTTGCTTTAGTAAAATGGTATTCATCCTTCATATGTGAAATGCCTCTCTCTCTGTAATGCCACGCGTTGTTATATTGTGTTTTTGTATAGTATTGATGGTTTCTATAATCGTGACGTGATAGTGGTGGTATTAAGAGGTGGATTAAGTCGGATAAGATGCTGAAGGCCCAGGTACCATAATGCACGTCCCGCCACTGATGTTCATACTGTATACTTGTTTATTTTTGTTGGATTTTTTAAAATAAATAAAGTGACGTCCAGTAGTACAATGTAATAATTTTTATTTATATCTAATATCTTTCTTTGTTTTACAATACACCACAGATGCTAATACAGAGTAGGTGTAATGTTTAACTGCAACAGACAGATACAGATATTTATGTCTGAATTTGCTTACTTGTTTCTCTTCCCTCGTCCTAAATATTGATTTCAACTGCCATGCACTATATAGGAATTAGTAAATGAATGAGTGCTTTGTCATACTCACATTTATTATGATTTGCATGAATTTTTCGGCATGTGCTCGATACACATGGAGGTATAGAATCTAAATATATGACAAAATGAAGCATATAATTATAATCCCTACCTGTAGTTGCTCCTCAGCCAGCCGTCTCAGCTTCTTGGCTTTGCTCTGTTTAAAGTAATCCATGATCATCATGGAGGCGTAGATTTTGCCCACCGTCATGTCTGTGTCTGTGAGGAAAAACAAACACACACACACACACATACACACACACACACACACACACACACACACACACACACACACACACACACACACACACACACACACACACACACACAAAACATAGACATAATGAAGGAGCAACAGCATTATATCAGTGCTCAACTCAATGTATCAGACCCTTATGGGTGTGGACTTCCATATACCTCATCCATCCATCCATCCATCCATCCATCCATCCATCCATCCATCTATCTATCTATCTATCTATCTATCTAGACCACTCTGCATATATATATACCCTCTATTAATCTCACTGATGTCGTGTAATCTCTCACTTCTGTGTTATCTGCAAGAGAAGGATTTCTCATTCTGAGCAAAAGCTCCTCTTCCTAAATCTAGATTTCGGTGCTGTATATAAAAAGATATGATGATGAAGATCATTAATTGCCCACTCACTCATACACATGGAGAGGCTCTTAAACAAGCCTCTACCATTACCAGTGTTTTTTTAGGCTCCATAATAGAACTTGGTCAGTGGTAGAAATCATTGTTTTAGTAGGAGGTACAGTAATTATCAGCCTAAACGATGGCCGCCTGGGCATCACCTTTATTAACGGGCACCAGCAGGTCCAAGGTCTTCTGGGAGAGATGAGGCCAGATCACACTGATCTCCTTCTGCAATTCCGTGTCCATCTGCACTCGGTCTTCTCCTCCTAAAAGCACAAGAATTTGCTCATTTATGAACTCTTTATTAACCTATTTTTCCACACACACACACACACACACACATACACACACACACACACACACACACACACACACACACACATTTACATTTGTGGCATTTGGCAGACGCCCTTATCCAGAGCGACTTACAACTGAGCAGGGGAGGGTTTTAGGGCTTTGCTCAAGGGCCCAGCAGTGGCACTGAGCTAACACACACACACACACACACACACACACACTCACCATATTATAATATGGCCAAATGTATTAGGACACGTGACTTTTTGGGGAAGTGGTAGCTCAGTGGTAAAGGAGCGCCATGAATATATGTTCAGGTGCCCCAAAACATTTGTTCATAGAGTGTATATTAATATTAAATAGTGCTATGGAACTGCATTAAAGTGTAATATTATCCTTTTTTTTCTACCCATATATACTTTTTGTACTCAAACACATATTATACGCTTGTTGATTTGTCTTATATGTTTGTCTCTCACCTCGGGCGATTTTTACATCCAGGGCAGTGCGGATCAAGGACATCAATGTGGAGGTAAAGTGGACCGTCATGTCCTCATCCACAGGCATGTTCATCAGTACCAGCCTCTGTATATTCACATATAGTAAAACAGTGAATCTGCTTCCAAGAACAAACTTCTCTTCACTTGACTGCTTGATATACAAACATCATAGCTTCTTTCCTACCTTGTAGGCGACTTTAGCGGGACACTTCTTCCCCAGGCCAAGAGGGGGTGACATATGGGTCAGCATCTCGTACATGGCCGTGTAATGAATACGACCACTATAAACAACAAAAAACACACAACATTGAAGATAGAAAGGCACTGAGGCTAAAAAGTCACAATAATAATAACAGAAGCTGTTAGTCTTTTGTTAATCAAATGTAATTGACTGACAATAAAGGCAATGATGCTAATGGTACGGATTTGCGAAGGAAATTCTCCCGAATCATGAATAACTGCTTTACACACTCAGCATCTGGACTGTTTTTTTTCCCGAACATTCACCTGAAATACTTTGCCATGTCTCTTGTTAAACCTATATAAATGTGTTTTTTACTAGTTGGAGATTTCTTTCTTGTGATCCAGTTCATCCCAGAGAAGTTCAATAGGATTTAGGGGAGGTGATTGGGCAGACCGTTCCATGATAGATATCACACAGAGCTTGGAGGTATACTTCAATTTATTGTCTTGCTGTGTAGTTAAGAAGGTTTCAAATAGCTGCTGTCCAGATGGAATGGTATGTTTTTCCACCCAGAATGAGTCTCCAACCCTCCCTGCTCCAAAACAACCCCCAACCATTAATCTTCCACCTCCATGTTTGATTGTGAGGCAGTCTGCTTGTATCTTCTCTCCTGTTCTCCATGTTACACAAGTTTTTCTATTAGTGCCAAAAATGTGAAATATGCACTCATTTCTCCTCAGAACTTTCTCAGATTCAATTCATTTTTATTTGTATAACGCGTTTAACAATGAACATTGTCTCAAAGTAGCTTTACACAGATAAATGAATATGTTCTTTATAAGTGTAAGTTTGTCCCTGATGAGCGCCCTTGGCGACTGACTAGACTTTCTTCAGGTTTGTCTTCAGGATGTTCAGGTTTGAATAATTTAGAGTCATGCAGTAGTTAAGATTCCTCTCTTGCCGTAATCCAGACGATTGCGCATCTCATTTCTCGGACTCACCATGCTGCGCGATCATACTCCCCCCAGATCCGAACAAACTCGTCCAGGTGGTGCGGTCCCAAGATTGAGGAATCCCGAGTCAGATACTCAAAATTATCCATGATCACAGCCACGAAAAGATTTAGCATCTAAGGAAAGGAAAAGAAGTAGCTCATGTTAATTGTTTTTATGGAAAAACATCAAAACCGATAATTTGACGTTTTGAACAAGCTTTTACTTTTTGGTCATGATGTAGCTAAATATATAACTTTTCTGAACAATGAAAAATGCTTTGCCACTTTATTGTGAATTAGTTATTTATATATTTTTCTGAAACGAACAAGTGTTGGAAACTTTGCTTTTTTCAAAACCCAAGGACTTTTAATGTTACATGTCTTAAAATGGATGCTTGCGTGGCGGTACTACATGCAGTAACTAGTTGGCTAGTGTGTCCTATTACCGCTAGGTTGCACTAGCAACCTGTTGAGGTTTCTCTCAAGGTTTCTTCCTCATAACATCTACGGGTTTTTTTTCCTTGCCACAGTCGCCTTGCTCATCAGGGATAAATGCACACCATTCACCCTAACTATTGATTTCTGTAAAGCTGCTTTGAGACAATGTCCGTTGTGAAAAGCGCTATATAAATAAACTTGACTTGATTTGACTTGACTTGACTTGACTTGACTTGACTGGACTCACACATGTCCAGATGCGGTTAAATCAAGATGGCAGACGACAGTGTTTGTCCGTTCATGGAACAGCATGTGGTGATGAAGTTTCTCTTGAATGAAGGCATAAAATCTACAGATATCTACAGAAGACTTCAAGCACCGTACGGTGATGAGACGCTCAGCCTCAGTAAGACGTTTAAACGATGTAAACGTTTCAAAGATGGCCGTAGGTCGTTGTGGTTCTCTGATGATGAAGTGAAGCAGGATGGTTTAGGCTTTGACAAAACTATGCTGAATCTTTCCAGGCGTTAATTAAAGGTTGGGATACGTGTATAAATATAGCAGGGGAGTATGTCGAAAAATAAATGCCGTTTCCACTCTTTGAGATTTATTCTTTCATTTTCTAGAATCAAAAGTCCCGTTTTGACTTGAACGCCCCTCGCACTTTATTTACCTTGTGTGCTGTAAGATGTTGTGGTTGCTATCTTAAAAAATTTACCTTCAATGGAAATTTGCCAGTGGTTTTCCTGTCATTGGTTTAACCGGTTCTGTGCTTATGACACAAATAATGTTTATTTGCACAAAAATGACATAATTACAATTGAACTCACAAGTTTATCCCTAATGAATGAGCCGGTGGTGACTGTAGGAAGGAAAAAATTCCCTGAGATGGTATAAGGAAGAAACCTTGAGAGGAACTAGATTCAAAAGAGAACCCATCCTCATCTGGGTGCCACAGAATGGCTATTCATTATAATTTTACTTATCATTGTTGAGGTGTGCTGTTCAGTGACCTGTTTATTGATGGGAACTTAAATGCAGAATTGTTCATGCCAACTGTAGTCCATTAAATCAGAGTGCATTTTTACAGGCCAAAAAGTTGTAGTGAAGTTTCCATTGAAAAAAGTAATAAAAAAGTTTCTTCCTATTTACTTTAATCAAGAAAAGCCTCAAATTTTTCATCACATGTTCTAAGAATAGCAACTATTTCTAATCCATTTCCGCCATGGTAACATAGAGTTTATTAGCATGTACTTGAATACTGGAATCTGATTGAATCTATTATATTTCATAATTCAGTAATATTTGTATTTATTTTCTACACCAGTGTGGACAGTTATATACATTTGTGCAAAGATATTTAACCATAACATAAATGATTGCCCACAATATACTATATAGTATATTTAAGGGTCTAGATCTTCTTGTCATGGCATTAGCTTGACATACGAAACATAAACCAAGGTTTGCGGACACCTGACTATCTGTTCTTTAGGAACCCCCCATTTCACATTTAATCCCCATCTTTCTCTTATAATAACCTCCACTTTTCTGGGAAGATGTTCCACTAGTGTACTTGGGGAGATTTGTGCGATTTCATTCATCCACAGGAGTGTTAGTAACACAATAAAGTGTAACAAAACTGTGTATCATATAAATAGTCCAGTCTTACCAAGAAGGAACTGAAGAAGATGAAGGAGACAAAGTAGAAATAGGCGAAGTCTGTCCCACAGCCACCCTCGTGATCTGGAGAGATGAAGGGAGGAGCGATGGAGGGGTCAGGCTCACACTCTTGACCGGCCAAACAAGACAACATGATTTCCTGCCAAGACTCTCCGGTTGCACTCCTGCAAACAACACACATGTGTACATCTACAATCAGTACACCACTCTAAAAAATGTGACCCTGAACCCTAGTATGATCTAAATTATTCAAAAGGACTTCTCACTCAATTATGTCAATGGGGGGTAAACATTTGTTCGAAATATCAGTTCCTGAATGTTTTTTTCCCCTCCGTGTTTCTATATTCAATGATGATATGTACTAAAATGTTCTAGAGACGAATTAGGACGAATGTGGAAAGAATCATTAGATTTTTAAAAGGAATCAAGTAATGGAAGCTCATTTATTTCTTCTCATTTGCTAATTCATGGATTAAATGTTACATAATTAAGAAATTCTATTAATATACAAAATAATTGTATAGAAATGTAATTAAACGCTCGACATGCTGGGATTCTTCTGATATAAAGGACAGTGTTTATTTGCTTCACTCTTATTTTCATTAATAACCTTTGCAAAGATTTGATGATGATGATGATGATGATGATTATTAGTTTTATTAGTTATTTTAATACTACTGCTATTACACATATGTATATATATACACACAGTATATTTGGGTATACAGGGTGCTGAGAGAGGAGTTGTGGTATTGTAAGAGGAAGTCAGGTGTGTCAAAGAAGTATGTGAGGGTGGTGCAGGACATGTATGAGGACAGTGTGACAGCAGTGAAGTGTGCAGTAGGAACGACAGACTGGTTCAAGGTGAAAGTTGGACTGCATCAAGGATCGGCTCTGAGCCCTTTCCTGTTTGCAGTGGTGATGGACAGGTTGACAGACGAGGTCAGACAGGAGTCTACATGGACTATGATGTTTGCGGATGATATTGTAATTTTTGGTAAAAGTAGTGAGCAGGTTGAGAAGAGCCTGGAGCGGTGGAGTTACATGCTGGAAAGAAGGGGAATGAAAGTCAGTAGGAGTAAGACAGAGTACATGTGTGATTGAGAGGGAGGGGAGTGGAGGGGTGCGGTTGCAGGGAGAAGAGGTGCTGAAGGTGGAGGAGTTCAGGTACCTGGGGTCAACAGTGCAAAGTAATGGAGAATGTGTTAGAAAAGTGAAGAAAAGAGTGCAGGCAGGGTGGAGTGGAGTAGACTACTTAAGTATTATTTTGCCAATGAAAAAAATCTAATATATCCAAAGAAAAGTACAGTAAGTATAACATCTCTTTGTTCATCCGGATTATCTTTATGTTTGTGAAAGTTTCATTTTTCTACAATTTAGACGAACACCGATCCTTTAAACTCACCTGAACAGCAGCATCAAAGCGCCAAAAAATGTCTTGAAGTTGTTGTGCTGGTTTATATGGCTCTCATCGTTCAGCTGAATGTTTCCAAACACCTTAAACGACACACATGACAATGATGCTGTAATACACATCTCATATGCACTGAACACCAGAACTAGAAGAGGTTTGGGTAACACCATATGTGAAGGATACTTGCACCGGGCCTTTATAAAACATTCATTAGCATTGCTTTGAATCTTTAATATAAGTCATGATCTAATTAATGAATTAACGCAAGGGTTATGTCAGGACTCATGAGGTGACATTTTCATGTAATGAAAAGTCGCAAGAATGAAGAGAGAAGAACGCTCAATTTTTAATTAGACTATTTTAATTATTCATTTTTAACATTATTATTTCCTTCTTACATGTTGGTCATGTTTGGAGATCTTTTGTTAGATCATCTGTCTGCCTGGAAATCTATGAAAAGTGGATTTTTTAATCCATTCCCTCTGTCTGGAAGCATCAAATTAGATGTGCGTTGAGGTCCAAATGGTTGTAAATCATCAGATATGCCACTACGGAAGGTCAGTGGTTCAAGCCCCAATATAGCCAAGCTGCCACTATTGGGCCCTTAAACCGGGGCACCGTATCATGCAGCACATCCTCACCCCACATCGTCACATATCGACGCTGTGGACGTTGCGTCCGACGGCGTCCACATCCGACGCCGAAGGTACCCCTGCGCGTCGCTTTTCGACGTAGAGAGACGGTACCTCCCTTCGCGTCGCTTTTCGACGCAGATGGATGGGAGCGCCTGTGCTTCGCTTTTCAATGCAGATCGCTGTCCTATACACTTAATTATTTATTATCTATCATAATAAGTGTATAGGATTAATTTTAAAATTTCGAAAAATACTGAAGATGACCGTAACCCTAACCCTAATCCTAACCCTAACCCAATCTCTAACCCTAACCCGAACCCTAACCCTAACCCTAACCCTAACCCTAACCCAAACCCTAACCGTAACCCGCAAATGGGGTCCCGTCCATCTGCGTCGAAAAGCGACGTGAAGGGTTTCCCGTCCCTCTACGTCGAAAAGCGACGCGAAGGGGGTACCCTCGGCGTCGGATGTGGACGCCGTCGGACGCAACATCCACAGCGTCGATATGTGACGATGTGGGGTGCGAATGTGTTGTATCATGATGATTGCTCTGATATGTGAAAAAAGAATTACACTTTGCTGTAATGTACATGTGACAAGATAAAAGCCTTCCTCTCCAAGTGTCTATCCAAGGGTAAGAATAAAAAAGGAATAAAATAAAAACACACTTGCAATACAAAAGCATCGACTCCATTTAACATAGAAGCTCTAATGTCATCTCATAATATCGTCTTCTGTGAATCCTCCAGCATTGGCAAGTAGGAAGCTTTCAAATAAAGAGTTAACAATGACTTGACCCCCGATTACTCCTGAAGAGGAACTCATGTGGGAGTGGAGAATACTTTAGGCTGTGTGTAGCTTAATTACACTGTTGCAGAACTGACATTGGTGGATGAAGTACACCATTCATTTACATTTATGCCATTTGGCGGACTCCCTTATCCAAAGAAACAGTAATCTAACAGTTATAAAGTTGAGCAATTGAGCGTTAAGGGAATAGATCATGGAACCCAGCAGTGGCAGCTTGGTGGTGCTGGGATATGAACTTGTGGCTGGGATATGAACCTGCAACCTCATCCATCTTGGGAGTTTTTCCTTGCCACAGTCACCCCAGGCTGCTTATCACGTATAAATACACATAATTCACTTTAATTCTGACGTTCTGTAAAGCTGGTATAGTTCCAAAAAGCGCTATAGAAAAAGATTTACTTGAACTTGAACCCTCCAATCAGAAGTACAACAACTTATCCACTGAGCTACCACTTTCAAGTAGAGTACCTGTGCGAAATTGCAACCCTCGGCTAAAATGCACTCAACTAATGAAAGTTGAAATCTTTAAGTTATATTTTTAAGATTAATGCAATTCATGGTTCCATTCTACTGTGCATCATACCTTCATGAGGAGAGAATTTTTAGAGTTACAGAGAACCTTTACTCCACACACACTTTTTCCACATCATACTGTATATGTATACACTTTAAAGCCAAAAGGAAATATGTTTTTTTTTTTTCTCCATCTCAGGGAGTTTCAGGAAGGAACCTTAAAACCAAGGGCGTCCAATCTTTTCCACAAAGGGCCTGTTTTGGTACAGGTTTTCATTCCAACCAAGCATGTCTACACCAGTCATTTTCAATGACTATCAGGTGTGGAAATTGATTGGTTAGAATATAAACCTGCACCCACACTGGCATTTGTGGAAAAGCATTCTGCTTTAGAGAAATCAGACTCAAAAGGGAAGCAATCCATATCTGGGTGGCTTGGAATGTCCATTCATTACAGTTCAGTGTGCAATTCAGTGATGGACACTTAAATGCAAAACTGTGGTCCTGAGCCATTATAGCAGACTGTTGATAGAAATTACAGTCCAAATCCATTCTCAACATCATTTATTTATCTAATTTGTGCAACTGAGCAGCCATAGCTGGTTTAGGACACAGGAGTGGCAGCTCAATGTGGCTGGGATTTGAACTCACGACCTTCGTGTCCAAAGTCCAATGCTTTACCCTTAAATTCCATTGTAACCAAATACTCATATTTAGAGTGTATTGATTGATTATATGCACCCTTTTGTATCTTAATCTGCACCTACACATCCTACAGTGTGTTCTACGGTGTTCAACGTATGACATACCTGCATGCCGATGATGGCGTAAATGAAAGAAGAGCATAGCGATGAGCAGACACACGTACGGTAATGCCTGAAATCAGAACTAGTATTAATTCACACCTTCACTTGCATTCGTGAAATATTTTGGATAAATATACACACGTCCAAACAGATTTTAGATTTGGGTCACATGTGCGACTTACCTTGAAGGACTGGACGAAGGTCCAGAGGAGGATTCGGATGGTGTATCCCTGCCTGAGGAGCTTAATGAGCCTGGCTGCACGAAACAGCTTCAGAAAACTCATATTAAATGTGTTGACAGACTACAACACAAAGAGGAGAGAATTTATTAAATGGTTGGCTTTTTTTTTATTCAATTAATGCACCACTCATCGTTCGCCTGACTCTCTACTGTTTATAGAGAATTATTTTTCATTGCAGACTTCTCTGGTCTATCTAATAAAGCGTGACTTGCTTTTAATAAACAAATGATCGAGAATCAAGAACGACTTTTCATCAATTTATAGTTACGTTTTAGATTTGAGAAAGAAATCCATCCGTGTTAGTGCTTACATTATTCTTCCTTTAATAAGTTAATAAGGAAAAAAAATATAAAATATTCCTGAAGACTCTTGGAATGTATCAATGGTACTCAAAGACTGGGACTGACACTGGAGAATCATTAGCAATATGCTAAATACTCACAGCTTCTGACCAATCAGAATCGAGAATCAGGAACAAATTACGAACAGAGAAACAACCTGATTATATCAGGCTTTAGATGAAAAAAGAAGCTTGCAACCATGTTTGAAATTATTTCGTTTTTTTTTTACCTGCAAGTCTACAACAATCTCAGAGATGCTGCCGAGGACAGTGATGAAGTCAAAGATGTTCCAAGTGTCACGGAAATAATTCTGCGATAAAAAGAAAATGAATGCAAGTAACGAATGTACTGAATAAATGTCACAATAAAACTGATATATTACAGATTCTGGGCTTGTTGTATTGTATTTTGTCCATTTCTGTCCCCCATTGTCCCCTCATATAATCAACATGTGTATTTTAATTGTCATTACTGCCACCTGTATACTTTATATTCATGTCAAATAGCCTAATTGCCATTTCAGCCAGATACAGCTGTTACAGTCCACAGTGCAACAAACCCATGTTCCTCCAGGATGAGGTGCTCCATAAAACAACAAAAAACTAACCAAGACATATGCAGACCCTTGTGTTTGGTTCATGTTCACCCTTTCTGTGTAGTGTGGGCTCACGGAGTACTCCAGCTACTCACAGAAATCTCTGATCAACTCACCATGAAGCCAAAGGCCATGATTTTGAGGATGCACTCCATGGAGAAGAGCACAGTGAAGGCAGTGTTCAGGTGCTTCAGTACCATGTCATAAGCAGCCGGAGCCGAGTGATACTGCAGCAAGACACACCAAAGCACATTTACACAGTCACCACTGAGCATAATGCTATATCTAATGCTTAAAGAGTCAAGCATTAACTGCTATATAAAAACTCATTCTTTCCTAATGTGCTGTGGCCAGATAAAGCCGAGTAATATTTTTATTATTACAAATGAGTGGGCAAGGTTGTATTGATACATATAGAAATACAGTACAGTAAAATGTATTTGTTTTGTATTTCATTTATTATTATTATTATTATTAATATTATTAGCAACAACAGTCTTTAAAATCATACCAATATGACTACCACAACTAATAATATAATCATATAAAATATAATGACTCATATTTACACTTTTGTATTCACAGTTTATATTTTGAAAAGTCTTCCTCCCTCCCTCCCTCCCTTCCTTCCTTCCTTCCTTCCTTCCTTCCTTCCTTTCTTCCTCCCTTCTTTCTTTCTTTCTTTCTTTCTTTCTTTCTTTCTTTCTTTCTTTCTTTCTTTCTTTCTTTCTTTCTTTCTTTCTTTCTCTTTGCATGGCCTGTTTTTTCCCCCTGCAAATTCCCTTAAATTATTTCCAAAAATATTTGCATTCCAAAATTCTATAGATTTCAGCCATTGATCCGTGCTGAGAAAACACAAAGAATCAGCAGTATTTTAATAAGAAAATTAATTTTGTAATTTAAATGTAAACAATTATATAATAAAAGTAAATCAATACTTTTCTGACCAATCAGAACAAAGAAAATCTATCTATCTATCTATCTATCTATCTATCTATCTATCTATCTATCTATCTATCTATCTATCTATCTATCTGTCTGTCTGTCTGTCTGTCTGTCTGTCTGTCTGTCTGTCTGTCTGTCTGTCTGTCTGGGTTTTTTTTTAAGCAATGGCATAGTAATCGGAATCACTGTAGTCTAAACTGTTATATTCATGTGATTATACGAGTTGAAAATATTTTTTCACCACCTTTCGAACCCAAATATAGGTACTACATCGATGGCTATAGACAGAGCATATTTAAAAAACAAACATTTATATACATCTGATAGTAATCAGCTTGAGATCCAATTAAAGACAAACAGATGCTGCGGCTTTTACAAGATGATGTTGCAGAATAGCAATATAGTTACCTTCATCATGAGGACCACAGTGTTGAGGGCGATCATGACCAGGACTGTGTACTCAAACGAGGGAGAGACAACAAAGTGCCAGAGTCGGTACTGGAGCGTCTGTCGGTTCTGAGGCATGTAACGTGTAAAAGGCTTGGCGCTGATGGCAAAGTCAATGCAGGCTCTCTAAACCAGTCGGGGAGGGAATGTGGTGAGCAGAACAAAATGTTTCATTGCTTTGTTAGTGCTTCTTAAATTACATACTGATATGTTTATATACAAAGCAAAAATGTTATTGTAATTATATAGTATATGTATTAATACTGTATCTGGTAAAAAACTCCACTGCCATCTCTAGCCAGTCTGAATAAATCCTTTTCTCCTTCCTTAGTGTCCAACTTCTCCTACAACTCCTCATATGCCTTTTCCTTGGCTTTCGCCACATCCCTCTTAACCTGCTGCCGCATCTCCTTGTACTCCTGCCTACTTTTCTCATCTCTCTGTCGATCCCAATTCCTCTTTCTCGTTATTCTCGCACCACCCTAGTCCCCTAATACATAATACATTATATAGACAAAAGTATTGGAACACCTGACTTTTCCAGCCATATGCATTTTTTTTCCCAAAACTGTTACCACAAAGTTGGAGGCACACAATTGTATATGAGTCTTTGGATGCAGTAGCATTAAATGTTCCCTTCACTTGAACTAGGAGACCCAAACCTGGTCCAGCATGACAATACCCAGTGCACAAAGGCCCTGAAGATCTGCTTTACTAGGGTTGGAATGGAAGATCTTCTGCTACACATTTGTGATAAATGTAAACATTGACTGCACACCAGACATTCTCACCTCACCTCCATCAGTACCCGACCTTACTAACAGCCTTGTAGCTCAATGAGCACAAATCTCCAAAATCTAGTGGTACATCTTCCCAGAATGGTGGAGGTAAATAGGATGTTCAAAAAGAACATACAAATCCTATGTTTAGATGTCCACAAACTTTTGACAATATAGTGGATCAGTATTTAAACTTATTCTTATGAATGGTTTTTATTTTTCAGTATTTTAGTAACTCCCCCACTGCTCTCTGGGTCTCTGGGACAAAATCAAAGCTCACCTCATTTTTCTCCAGGCTACACTCCTCCATTAATTTGTCCCCTTGCTCCTGGAACGTGATGATGATAAGGGCGACGAAGATGTTGACAAAGAAGAAGGGGAAGACTACAAAGTAAACCACATAGAAAATGGACATCTCCATGCGGTTGCCTCGGCTTGGTCCGTGATCCTCCTCGGTCACGTCTACCGAGTGCTGGAGAACCCTGGAGCAGCACGCAAACATCTTCATAAACAATGTGACCGAAACGAGTTCTTACATTTACATTACACGCTCACAAACACACATAAAAATTTATTTATGTTCCGTTTTATCTGTTCAATGCGTGTGACAGATGGTCTGAATATATTGCACTAAATTTGTTTAAGTTTTATGTCTATTGTTCTACATTTGAATGATAATCAGTAAATAAAATGGAAATAGAGCCGCAAAAGCTTCTTCATATTCATATTCAAGGATCCTGAGTGGTAGGTGTGTGTGTGTGTGTGTGTTTGTGTGTTAAATACAAACTTTGCAATATAAATAGTAAATTTTCATGTTCATTGAATTTTAATGTTGGGATAAAAAATGAATGCTTTAATTAGTGTGAACTGAACAATTCAACAATTTAATTGGTCTCAAATCTAAACAAATTTGTGCCAATCAACGAAAAAAGAGGAAAATATCTATACCTTTAAAGTAAAATCTCCTAAAGAAAATACACGATATGGGCAAAATTATTGGCCAATTGACGACTTTTCCAGCCATATTTGGTTCTTTCCCAAATTGTTACCACAAACTTGGAGGCACATAATTGTATAGGACGTCTTTGGATGTGATAGCATGGAATTTTTTCTTCACTTGAACTAGTAGAACCAAAACTTTTCCAGCATGACAATGTTCCTGTGCATAAAGCCAGATTCATGAAAATATGCTTTACATGGGGTAGAGTGGAAGATCTTGAGTGAACTGCAATAAAGCTCTGATATTAAACCAACTGCGTTACTTCTGGATCAGGAGTTTGAAGGTTCAAGCCTGAGCACTGCTAAGCTGCCACTGTTGGGCCCTTGTGCAAGGCTCGTCACGCTTTCTGCTCCAGGGTTGCTGTATTGTGTCTGACCCTGAGCTCTGACCCTAGCTTTCAAATGTGCTGGGACATTTGGTCAATTTCACTGTGCATATGACAAATATATGCATCTATTATTGACCACTTGAATTATGAATTGTAAATCTCCAAAAGAAATCTGGTGGAACATCTTCCCAGAAGTGGAGATTATTATAACAGCAAACGGGAACTACATCTGGAACGAGATGTTCAAAAAGAAGAATCTCATAGCTAGGTGTCCACAAACTTTTGTCCACAGAGTGAACTTAATACAGGAGTTACAACTGCCTAATGAACACTAAGCGAACGCTCACCCACAAAATTTGAACTTGTTTTCTGATCAATTAATAAAGGAGAATTATTATTCATCTTATTCTCTGAATCTGTGAACAGAAAAATGAAATATAAAAAAAAACCCTCCAAACATCTTGAGAGTTTAGAATGATGAGACCACAATGGCAGGACGCCCAGAATGATGTTTTCTGTTGCTGTAAAGCCGGTTTTGTAGCTAGGAGATGAGCTCATGTGCGCTAGAGCTGGTGGGTGGAGTGAGTGTGTACGTACTGTGGCCAGCCTTCTCCTGTGGACACGGTGAAGAGCGTGAGCAGCGCCCACATCACGTTATCATAGTGGAACTCGTGTCTTTTCCACTCGCGCTTCTTCACCTCCTTCCTGTCCCGCCCGTAATCGATGTAGTAGCCTCTGAACACACACACACAGGGCCGATATGAAGTAACGCATACACTCATATATCAATTAACATTCCTATATATATATATATATATATATATATATATATATATATATATATATATATATATATATATATATGTATATATATATATACGTATATATATATATATATATCTATATATATATATATATATATATATATATATATATATATATATATATATATATATATATATACGTATATATATATATATATATATATAGTAAATTGCATTGTGTGTTTGTGGATGATTTAGAGAACGCGTATGGCAGGGTGCCGAGAGAGGAGTTGTGGTATTGTATGAGGAAGTCAGGTGTGTAAGAGAAGTATGTGAGGGTGGTGCAGGACATGTATGAGGACAGTGTGACAGCAGTGAAGTGTGCAGTAGGAACGGCAGACTGGTTCAAAGTGGAGGTTGGACTGCATCAAGGATCAGCTCTGAGCCCTTTCCTGTTTTCAGTGGTGATGGACAGGTTGACGGACAAGTTCAAACAGGAGTCTCTGTGGACTATGATATTTGCGGATGATATTGTGATTTGTGATGAGAGTAAGGAGCAGGTTGAGAAGAGCCTGGAGAGGTGGAGTTACATGCTGGAGAGAAAGGGAATGAAAGTCAATAGTAGTAAGACAGAGTACATGTGTGTGAATGAGAGGGAGGGAAGTGGAGTGGTGCGGTAGCAGGGAAAAGAGGTGGAGAAGGTGGAGGAGTTCAGGTACATGGGGTCAACAGTGCAAAGTAATGGAGAGTGTGTTAGAGAAGTGAAGAAAAGAGTGCAGGCAGGGTGGAGTGGGTGGAGAAGAGTGATAGCAGGAGTGATTTGTGATAGAAGAGTATCTGCAAGAGTGAAAGGGAAAGTTTATAGGACTGTGGTGAGACCTGCGATGTTGTATGGATTAGAGACAGTGGCATTGAGTAAAAGACAGGAGCTGAACCTGGAGCTGGAGGAACATGTTTAGTGAGTATATTTAATTATTTTTTTAAATATCTGAGCATAGAAAGGACGGCGTGAATAAATGTGTTGAGCAGATTTTAATTTAGCCTCTTTATATTTATTTATTTATATTTTTTTTACAAAAATAATTTGCATTAACGCATTAATTTTGACAGCCCTTATATAATATATATAATATTATCAAGTCTGAATATTTTTGCCAGTCTTTAACACTTGATTCTGATTGGCTGGAAGGTGGTCTGTATTCCAAACCAGTTTGTTCCTGTTCTTACCTTATTAAAGCTCCTATAAACAGCCCTTATTTTTTTCTCTTTATTGCCATTCATGAGATGGAAATCCAACTTGTCATGTTAATAAACAGCTAAGCACAAATCTTTGTCCTAACGACACTTCCTTGTCAAAACAGCCTTTAAAAAGAAGTTTTTTAGCATTAGAAACACCGCATGCAATTGTTCTGTGTACTATATATATACATATATATATATATGTGTGTGTGTGTGTGTGTGTGTGTGTGGTTCACGAGTGGGAAGGCGAAACTAGCTAAAAAGTGGTGGAAGAAGCACATCTGTAGCTGATTCTATTTCAGTGTCCGTAATAATTATAATAATAAAAAAGCTATAATTAGGCTTTGAAACACAACAATAAACAGAAAAAAAAACCCACTTTCTAACACAAAAAACTGAACTCTGTAGACAGCGCCCCAATGTTTTGTACCGTATACGCTGCTACGTTCGCCTACTGTGCGAAACTTCAAATATGTTTACAAGTTTGTCGTATCGCAATCATTATCGTAAGAACGCAAAATCGTAAGTCGAACCGTTTTACCTCTGGGACTACCTGTTCTTGATATTAGAATAATAGACATATAGCATTAGAAGACCATGGTGTGTCTGAATACTGGATTCTGATTGGCTTCAAGGTATGAATTTGAACAATCGCAACTGCAGTGCTGGAAGTAGCAGCTCAGTGGTTTCAAGTCTTGTCAATAACTATGTGCTATATATCCATTTATACCATGATCAGTCTGAATACTGTATTCTTCTTTGCTTATAGGTGTAAATATAATCATCCTAGAAAGGGGAAAAAACAGGTAAAGACGGGATATCAAAAAGAAGGGAATTCAAAAAGAAAAAAGAAAAAACCCAATGAAACTTGGGATCGAGAAGGATGAATAAATGAGGGGCAGCAGAGGCACAAGTGTATAAAGTCAGATGATTTTTATAACAAGGACAATCAATGATTTTGCAAAAAGGCAAATAAATGGAAGTCCTAATGAAATGATCTCAATAAACTCTATACTGCTTTCCTCATTTACTGGGTTAATGAGTATTTGTTCACTGGCATGAGTGTTTTTAAACATTTTCAATTAGTCTATTGGTTTTGTGAGACTTGGAGGTCTGAACCGTACCCAGAGTGTTGTCGTATGACACCACAAGAACAGGCAGCTCCTGTAAGTTCAATTACTGTTCTAAACTAATGAACAATGTGGGAAGTGGTAGATCGGTGGTCCAGATGTTGGTCTTCTGATCAGAAGATTGTGAGTTCAAATTCCTGGATTGAGGCCCTTGACCCTTAACAAGTCGGCTGTATAAATGAGATGATTGTCAGTCGCTCTGGATAAGGGCATCCGTCAAATACCATATATATAAATATATACCATAGTATTAGTTGCATACAGAGTGAGACTAATTATCCTAATTATCTTACTGAGCTAAATTGATTTTTTTTGCATGTCTGAAAGCTTCATTATTAGTAGAGACACTGCACAGACGCAGGTAATTCATTTTTCTCTCTTTGTCTCTCTCTGTGAATGATTTAGAGAAAAAGTCTAGATCTAATGACCCATGAATAAAATAACTAACAAAAAAAGATCATCCTTTCTATTAAGTTTTGCACTGCAAAACATCAAGACAGCGGTTAGTGCTGGCAAGTGACCATGGTATAAGTGAAATAATTCACATATACAATACAAAATGTATGCGCAACCGTGGAAAATCCTACACCTTGGTCACTTGCCAAAATTGTACAATTATAATGCACTCCTCTTCAGGTCGGGCAGTTCTTCGCCTCCACGTCGTGCATTTCGATTGAGTAGTGCCCACCTAACAGCCAGATATTTATCTTATATATAAAAGGTGGTGGTTCAAAAGTTTTAAGACTAGTTTTTGAACACACGCATAGTCACAGGGAGCACGGATCTTCATGAGTCAGTGTGCTACTCTGTCACCTCTCTGAGCTCTCTTCACATGTGAGTTTCTTGCAGGAAACAACATGATCTCACTTCCGCAACCACCCTGTTTGCCGGATTTTCCTCCTGCGGATTTCGCACTCTTTCTGAAGATGAAGATTCAGCTCAAAATTCACAGTTTTGACACCATTGAGGAGATGCAGCATGAATTGCAGAAGATGCTCGACGTGCTTCAAGGACACATTCCAGAAATGGCAGGAATGTAGGGAGCACTGTATTGCTGTGCAAGTGGACTATTTTAAAGGTGATAGTGTGTAAACTTAGATAAATAAAGTACTTTTGTAAACAGAACTAGTTTTGAAAATGTATGTCTGCCTTTAGTGGTGAAGTGTGGAAATACAACTGAATGGGACTTCTTTCTTACACCACCTCGTATATATATATATATATATATATATAAAGATGTATATGCTTATGAGGTGCTACAATTATAGACAACATGACCTGAGAACATTATACCACAGTAATTAAATTGAGTTTTTCATTATAATTGGTCAGATGGTGTCAAATAATTTCCTGTAACTCGGACAGCTTTCTAAAGCACTAGCAGTTGCCCGAGCTTTAACATTTGCATATAACATTCTGTAGTACCAACCGGAAAGGCTGACATGCCATAAAAAAACAACCCAATCCCAGCCACGCTGCTATTTCTGGGCCCTCGAGCAAGGCCCTTAATCCCATAGCTGCTCAGTTGTCTATGTGAAATATATATATATATATATATATATATATATATATATATATATATATATATATATATATATATATAAGTTGCTTTGAATAAGGGAATCTGGCAAATGCTATAAATGTAAAAGATTTAGTCATATTTTCTGTGAATATTTCGTTCACAACTTTGGAAGGAGTCTCCAGTGCAAGCACTTTGCAACAATCACACTATTTTTTTTTTTTCTAAAAAAAAAAGGTCTTCATGTGTGTAAAGTGTCATATAGTCTTATGAATGTAGAGAGATAAATCTTTGGCCCAGAAGGTCAGGAGTTCAAATCCCAGCACCACCTAGATGCCACTGCTGGACCCTTTAACAAGGCCCTTAACCCTCAGCCGCCAAATGCCAGAAATTGTACAGTGATGTGCCACATTTCCTTTAATTCCCTACATCATATATTCTTTACTAAGGCGAATCCAAATGCTGCAGAACTTTTGAATGCAAATTCAAAGCTTATTTATACCTCCTACAGATGGACACAGGCGAAAATGTCTATACATTATGGTGACCGGGTTAACTGCCGAGAGAGTGTGTGTAGGATGAACATGTTTGTCTCTTGTACTTTCTCAGCAGATGGTTGCCAGATGGCTAGATTAAAATACATACACCTAAATAAAGTTTTAATGATGACTTTTACTTAAAGTCCCGAAAAACTCTTTTTGTCAAACGAATGAACAAACAAAAAATAAGGTATTTTGTGGAATGTATGGGCCTTTTCACAATGTCGAAAAGTTAGGTGTGATATTTTTAGCTTCATATGGCAGTATACATTTCTATACTGTGTGTGTGTGTGTGTGTGTGTGTGTGTGTGTGTGTGTGTGTGTGTGTGGTATTTACTGGCATTCTCTCTGTGTGCCCATAGAGCCGTCTGTACAATAGAAGAACTTCCCTTTGAACAGCTGAACCGCGATGACGGCAAAGATGAACATGAAGAGCTTGTAGACAATGAGGATGTTGAAGACGTTCTTCAGGGACGTCACCACACAATCGAACACGGCCTGAAAAAAAACAACAACATTTTAAAGCTATGCATATAACTATAAAAAGTCAGTCCATTTAGTCACATGTTCAGAAAAACACAACAGAACACACTTTATAGGCCAATTTACTAAACCTTGAAAAAAGTCAGCGTAAAAATGAATCCTGGGCTGAACCAAACCCGTACCTTCAGCTTCGGGAGCCTTTTGATGGTCTTGAGAGGCCGGAGAACCCTCAGAACCCGCAGAGACTTAATAGTCTTGATGTCTCTACCTTTGTTGTTTCTGTAATTGAAAAAAAAAATCCTTACATCAGTCGGACTTGAATCTCACGCACAACACTTTGTCTGTTGTATCGTGTGTAGCGCCACCTAGAGTTCTCATCTTTTTACCTTATATATTATAATATTATAGTATATAGTGATTATTAAATAATAAGCAATTACACTATGAAATATAAGACAATAAGAAGAGGTTGACAATAATGAAATAAAATATTTGTTACTGTACTTTAGTAGCTTTTTTTTTTTTTACATATCTGTACTTTACTAAAGTGTTTGTATTTAGGAAAACTTTGACTTTAACTTTCGTATGTTTTAAAGTCAAAAATCGTACTCAACTATATTTAGCAAAATCAGTCATTTCTTTTTATATATGAGTAAATAAACACTTCAAGCACACAGCAAGCCACCAATCAGGGTAGAGCCTCAAGAATAACTTTTGTTCATTGATGTTTCATGGTTTTTAGATATTTATAATGGTATCAGTGTTCGTGATAAGCAGTGGACTGGTTTCTGTGCTTTCTGTTTTAAACTTCTTTTGATTAACTTGGCAGTATCTACTTAGCAAGAACATCCAGTTCAACTGACAACAATAGATATCTTTTTACAAAAACTGAGTTGATTAAGCAAAGAGTCTTGTGACAAATGATAATATGAACATCATAGACATATTAAATCATTGTACTTTGGATACTTAAGTACATTTGAAGGGAAATACTCTGTACTTTTACTGAAATACCATTTTACAGAGTGTATAGTCTCTACTTTAACTACATGGTCCTCTCCAATTTGTCCACCACTGCCTATAAGGTGGTCCTGCTTACAAAATCCATCCTGAATGTAGTTACAGCATCATCAATGTACAGTAGATTGTTATGAATCAATGCTAATATCTGACCTTCAAATGTTTTTCCAGCATGACCAACACAACTTGTCTTAGTTTGGTTTCTACACATGCTATTGGCTAAATTCTCCATTCTCTCTGAAGTAATTGATTTGTTCTCCAAATGTTTCTATCAAATCTGTGATTGGTCTCTAATATATTACCTGTTGTGACTTTGTATCAAGTCTTGCCAATGGTATCATACAGTCCTGAGCCTTGTTTTCAGCTACATGTTTATTTTGGTTTTCTGATTCTCGCCTATATTATTATTATTGTTCATTTTGGATTATATTTATTCAGTGCTGCTTGTTCCACTGATGAAAGAATACCGTATGTAAACGTACACACGTGCATACATTCAAACAGCACTTATACTACTTATACTTATCCTACTGATACTTATACTAACTATACTTATGCTACTTAAAATTATACTTATACTATGTATACTTTATTGATATTTCATACTGTTGATTACAGTTAACGCTGTTAACATTTGCTTTATGTTCTAAATGTGTATTTTTCATGTATGGCTATGTAAATATTTTTTGTCTCCACCCCCGCCATGCCATTAGTTTGCTCCCTTGATAGATAGATAGATAGATAGATAGATAGATAGATAGATAGATAGATAGATAGATAGATAGATAGATAGATAGATAGATAGATAATTTATTACTCAGTTCATCCCTTGACTGATTTGTCAATTTACTCCATGTTGTATTTTACGAACAGTGTCCTGTTTTTAAATAAATAAATAAATATATATATATATATATATATATATATATATATATATATATATATATATATATACATACACAGTGGAACCCGGTTGCCGCGATTTGTTTGATGAAGGCATGCTATAAAAATACATACAGTACATGTTTATCTGTCAGGAATCCACCTGCCACGCCCCCTTCGGCCCCCTTCAGCGTGTCAGGTGTTTTCTCGGCCGCTTTCTCTGAAGCTCTCGGCTTCAATCGCGCACATATGGTGCTCGTTTAGCATCATCACCAGCTCCTATTTAAACTTCCACACTCTCACTGTCCGTTATTGTTGGTATATGTTGGTTCACGGCGGTCGTTGTTATCGCGCATGCGTATCCCGGTACGTGGCTTCTCACCGGCACTCTCTCAACGGCTGCGCTTTTCTTCCCAAAGCCGCGCCGCGCCCCTACTAACACTACGAACACTAGCACTAACTAACAGCAGAGATTCACCAGTATACAATACAACACCTGTAGCAGCTGTAAGGCTTGATTTTTCCGCCACTTTCACGAGTTCTTCTGCGGCTGCACCGAGATAACCGACGTTAAATGGCAAATTATAAATATATATATATATATATATATATATATATAATATTATATTTATAGTGTTATATAAGGTTGTGGATTTGTTGTATTAAAAAATTTTTTTTTCCTGTTATCACTTGCATTAGAGCAGCTACCTTTTCTTTCTTTCTTGGCATTAATACAATAAATAAAAATCTCCCTCTGTTCTAAAGACACCTTAATGTAAACAGATGTAAAACAACAGATTGCCAGCATTAGCTATTCGTTATGTTTTGCATGTCTCTGCCCCTCTCATTTCATTATTCTTTTTTTTTCCAAGTGTTTTCCGTGTCAAGTGTTATTTTTTGATTCATTCCCTGTTGGGTCTCGGTATCGTTGCAAATTCTTGCCAATAGCACTGTGCAGCCATGAGCCTGATCTTCCATCGTGCATTTATTTTGGTTTCTTGACTTTTGCCCATGTTATTATCGATTTTAGATTATCCTCATTTAATGCTGTTCCCCTGGGCATTGACCAGCTATGGTTCTGACTACGATTTGTAGATTTGTCCAAATAAAGCCCATGATAAACACACAGACACACAAACACACACACACACACACACACACACACACACACACACACACACACACACACACACATACACACACACACACACACACACACACGTTATATTAATAGGCAACATCGTAGCCAATAAATGTTCACTGGTATACAACACTGACATTCTAATTTACTTGTAAGCCCAGTTACCTTGGAATCACAGTGCTATACTATTTCTCAATAATATTTTCAAACCCAATTCCAAAAAAAGTTGGGACTGGGTAAAATGTATATAAAAACAGAAAGCAATGATATGCAAA
This sequence comes from Silurus lanzhouensis, assembly GCA_039877035.1. Taxonomy (NCBI): domain Eukaryota; kingdom Metazoa; phylum Chordata; class Actinopteri; order Siluriformes; family Siluridae; genus Silurus; species Silurus lanzhouensis. Next base: position 74,623 of record JBCEWE010000513.1, on the reverse strand, counting down.
TCTCATAAATCCATATTTTAATCACAATAAAACAGAAAACATATCAAATGTTTAAACTGAGAATATATTAAGTTTTAAGAAAAAATTAAGAATATTTTGAATTTGATGTCTGCAACACGTCTCAACAGGTCTCAATTTGGGACAGGACCGAGTCTGAGTAGTATCGTGTCTTTTGTCTGTATATATCTGGGAACTGAGGAGAGCAGTTGCTGAAGTTTTGGTAGAACAATAATGTCCCAATATGCGTCAGATACAAGATTTTAGCTTCTCAACAGTTCTGGGTTTTCTTTGTTGTATTTTTTGTTTCATGATGCCCCAAATGTTTTTAAATGGTGAATAGTCTAGTGTTGCAGCTATCATATTTAAAATTACCTTATTTTTTTCCTTAAAATGTTATATTTCCTCAGTTTCAACATTCGTTATATTTTCTATATTCTATTGTAAATAAAATATGGGTTTATGAGATTTGCAAATCACTGCATTTCCAACTTTTTTGGAATTGGTGTGTTTAAATATGGTAAATTCCGCCATAAAGAGCGACAATGGAATTGGAAACTATGGATACATTCCTAACTCCATTTTTTGCCCATGTCATAAAGATATTCTGGGAAACTATGAAAAAAACTATGACACCACAATTTGATCACATTTTCAGTAGGAAATAACATACACAAGTTTGAACATAGTGTACACTTTGCATCTTTTAGATAAACTTATCCCTATGAAAAAAAGCTTTCAAAATGACAAAACACTACACGAAGGCTGCACACGTGAATGTTCCTGTCAGAAATAATGTGTCTTGATACAGAAAAGATATGAAAGAGAAGTGTGTGGCTTTACCCCATAACATTCCTGGCAGCCACAATGAGACAGTCCACAGAGAAAACATAGAGAAAGAGGGACGACAGAGAAAAAGAAGACATTTACAGCAAGAACGAGATTAAAAAAAACAGGAAAACACTGCAGTGACGCATCAAACAATTAATTTTTTTTCTGATTTTTACACTTTTTGGACAAAAGTATTGGGACACCTGACTTTTCCAGCCATATGTGGTCCTGTGCACTAAGCCAGCACCATGAAGTTATGATTTGCATGCTTTTGATTGGAAGATCTTCTGCTATAGAGCTCCAAACCTATTGAATACCAGTACCAGACTTGACTACCAAATCTCCACAAACACACTCAAAAATCTAGTGGAACATCTTCCTAGAAGAGTGAAAGGTATAATGATGGCAAATTGAGACTAAATGTGAAATGGGATGTTCAAAAATCATATACGAATCTTATGATCAGTTGTTCACAAACTTTTGTCCATGTAGTGTATATTCTTTCTTTCTCATAACCTGTGAAAGAGTGATATTTTATTAATTTTTTTTAAACTGACACCATAGTCAGGGACTGACAGTTACAAATATTATAAAAGACACATATTTCATAGTTAAACAAATGAAAAGTAAAATAAAAAAATTGACTACCCATAATTCCAACATATCTATAAAATCCATAAAAATAGAAATGATTATTAATACATTATTATTAATGGCAATAACTTACATTATATGAAAAGGCAGTTAACTAGATTGACATTGACACAACAATGTAATCTACATGGAAATCCACTCACGTAAGAGCGAAGGCAATGAGAGCTCCAACCACCACGATGAAGTCCAGAATGTTCCACAAGTCTCGGAAATAGGAGCCATCATGAAGAATGAGGCCCTGGTCGATCATCTAACAAATATGAACACTAAATAAATGAAACGTTTTCAATATATTAGGCAGCAACTAGCAAGATGTATGTGTAGTGAAATCTGACAACACATTGAAGTTACTGATTGGTTCAAGCCCCACAGTGGCCAAGATGCCACTCTTGGGCCCTTGAGCAAGGCCCTAAACTTGTTCTGGTCCAGGGGTGCTGTATAATGTCTGACCCTAGTTTCCCAACATCACTGGGATATGCAAATAAGAATTTCTCTATGCTGTAATGTAAATGTGACAAGAAAAAAGCCTTTCTTTCTTTCTTTCTTTCTTTCTTTCTTTCTTTCTTTCTTTCTTTCTTTCTTTCTTTCTTTCTTTTTTCTTTCTTTCTTTCTTTCTTTCTTTGTGTCTGTCTGTCCTTCTTTCTTTCTTACGTGTAGTGAAATTTGACAACACATTACAGAACATACCTTAATGATCATTTCGAATGTAAACACACCCGTGAACACGTAATCGAAGTAACGAAGTACCTGCATGGAGAGAAAATTCAATAATGAACCCAGGACATGCTTTTGCACAGTTTATCTTTTTAATAAAAAAAAAAATTACAAAGTTGAGCAAATGAGAAAATAATGGAAACTAATTAAATAAATGAATCATGGAAACATTGGTAGAAAACAAATATGTATATAATTTTTTTTTTTTTATTAAAAATATACATTTTATGGAAAAAAATAAAGCATCAGTCCTGAAAAGAAACTAATGATGTAAAAAGTAATTATTTGTGTAAAAATAAACGATGTGAAAAGAAATTTGAAATACATTTTAAAATAAATAAATGAACAAACAAACCAATTAATTAATAAATAAATACATTCATTCATTAAAAAAGGGGTGGATAAATAAATAAATCGCGTAACAATTATGTGAAAGAAAAAAAAAAAAATCTAATCATGCAAACGTCAAGTGTAAAAAAAAAAATTTTGTTAGCATATATCAAAAATTATTATGGAAGACATTCATAATTACATGTTTTAAATATGTACAAATAAATGAATTGGGGGAAAAGGGTGTAGCTCAGTGTATAAGGGCTGATCAGAAGGTCATGAGTTCCCCCCCCACCCCCCATTTATAATGGTATAAATGTAAATGTAAATGTGTACAAATTGCATATTAATTAAGGGGGAAAAGTGTGTTGAATGAAAGTTCCTACTAGTCAAAGTTGGGTTCCTGAAGGGGATAAGAGGTTGAATTTGTTACCCGGTTGCGCTCAGAGTTGGTGCTCACAGGGTCCTCTGCAGCCAGAGCAATGCTGCTAGCCACGATCACAAGCAGAATGGTCATCTCGAAGTAGCGTAGTGTCACTACATAGTGGCAAATTCTCCGGATCCTACAGACAGACACAAATCCGTGTGAACAAGATTTACTCAACTTTTTATTTATTTATTTATTGGCTTCTGAATTTATTTATTGGCTATTGAATATACAATAAATAGCTTTATAACTGTTGTAAAGCTTACGGGTTTTTGCTTTTGAAAATGAACATGCTATCTGGGGCTTCGGGTTTGGCGGCTTTCGTTGGAGCATCTTCATCCAAGTCATCGTCATCATCCTCGTCTCTACTGGTCCTTTCCATGTGAGAAGCTTCCACATCCTTAAAACTGACTGCAATATATTAGAGATTGGAGACATGGACAATAAACTACTTAATCCAGCGGATGTATACACGGTTCATTGGCTATTTGCGTGAATATTTGTCTCAGGTATTAAACTGATATTACTAAACAAACAGCGTCGTTAACGATAGCAAATCCGACGTAGCTGATCACTTTACCAGTCATTGGCGTTAACTCTAAAAGTGGCTGCGCAGACATCTCCTTCATAATGCCCGCTTCCATTATCGACTCGCCCTGGTTTAAATAGCAGGCATTGTTCTCGTTATCGATGGCTTCCCCTGAGATGTAATTATGCTCTGGAGTATTTTCTCCCTGGTGCTGCGGGCAGAACTCGACCTCTCCTTCTTCGCCAAGGGCCGTGCAGGTACACTGAATTCCAGACTCTCCCTCGGACACGTCAGATCTCCCTGAAACCTCACACACACCGTCCCTGAAAAAAGAAAACAGCACGGGTGTTGTACATTGCAAGCCACAGAGGACAAACACAAATGGGTGTGCAACTGTATATCATTTTTTAAAATTGATTTCATCATTTAAATTGTGCTAAACAATGTTAATTTGGCCTGGCCATTAACCCAATTTAGGTCTTGAATCAGTGTTTCAAAAACAATCCCTACTAAAGTGAGGACGCTACTGATTGGTTCAAGCAACACAGTGCCCAAGCTGCCACTCTTGGGCCCTTGAGCGAGGCCCTTAACTTGTTCTGGTCCAGGGGTGCTGTATCATGTCTGACCCCAGTTTCTTTCTTGGCCTGTAATGATTGACAACAGTTTTCAAGAGAAGCCTACACTAAACAAATTGACTCAAAGACAGTATGTACTGGAATTGGCTTCAGTTACTTTCTATGTGGAGTTTATTCTGGTATCTGCTGTTTCTATGTGGGTGTGGGTGTTCTGTTGGGTTTTTTAGTGTTCTCCTCTCATACAAATGCAGTACATAGTGGTGGTGGATTGATTTCGCTAAATTGTGCTTGAATATGTGTTTGCATGGTGTCTCAGGCCAGGGTGTACTCAACTCAACTCGACTCAACTCGACTCAACTCGACTCAACTCAACTCAACTCAACTCAACTCAACTCAACTCGACTCGACTCAACTCGACTCAACTCGAATCAACTCGACTTTAGCTTTATTGCCATTCTTCCACATACATAGTATACAACATTACGAAATGTCATAACTAATGGACCAAGGTGCAAAGACTGTGAACAGCAAAAATAAACATTAGACATAAATAAATTGTGAACATTAAACATAGCAGAGTTAAGGTGCGATACTTCCAAGTCTTGTAAAACTCAGGTTATACCAAAACCCTGAACCATGGACAGATTATTCTGAAAAAAGTTTGCTTGTCTGGGATGAAAGACAGGAATGTACCTTTTTGGTTCCTTGTCAGGTTGATGGGAGATAATCATCTCAGTGTCATCTGTCAGTAAGCTCTGTCTAGACTGGCAAGTCTCTGCATCATCTCCGCCTTCCTGAAACTGCTCTTCGTCTGTGTTTTTAATCTCGCTCCTGGACTCACGGTGCCTGTGTCTCCGGTGTCGGCCACCCTGCACGACACCTGCTGCTGCAGCAGCCCGGAACTTGCGTGCCACCCGGTGCCTTCTGTCTGTATTGGAGCGATGAACCCCGACTGAGGATCTGTCCTCCATCCCAGAGGTCATCAGAGACACTGGCTCAGATTCAGGTGGTTCAGGGAGTGGAATCGAGATCGACATGGGTGGTTCGGGTAAAGGCATGACGACTGACATGGGCGACTCGGGCAGGTGTGCTGGACTGGCTTCAGCAGAAGGTACAAGAGTGTGAGGTTGGTGGTGGCCACTCATTGGTGTGCCCATAGGGTCCTCAATAGGGCTGTCAAACAGAACCTCGCGACTCGCCATCTGACGCCGCCTGCGCAGCTGGTTGGCACGTTGCTCCCACACAGACATTTTGATCTTGTTGCGTCTGTCACGTCGGTTGGCAAAGGCATTAGAAGAAGGCTGCTCCTCACCCTGTTTCGCCCCCACTGCCTCCTCCTCAGCCTCAGCTGGGTTCGGTCTGCCTCTGTGAATGGCTCGTTTTCTGTAGAGATACGGCCTGCGCCTCCGTCTGCTTCCACAAAAACACAGACTTAGTCACAAAAATAATTCGTTTCACGTAACCAATTGCTATCATTCACAGGAAGTGTGTTTTGTGTTTAATCAGAAAACTTAGAAGTATCAAAACAATGGTTCTTGTTTTCGGGTTGGAGAAATTCAGAGTTGCTAGAAAAAAGCATTCAAAAAGAGGGGGAAGAAAAAATGAACAAAAGACCCTAGAAAATCTTTGGCTAGTCAATGAAAAGAACAAATAAAACACATAAACTGTGTGTTAAGAGTAAGAGCAGATGTGTTGAAGAAGAAGTGTAGGAAATGGGACAAAAAGATGAAGGTGGAAGATGGAAGGTGGAACAGGTAAATAGGGGTATAGAGAGAGACAGTGTTACTCACATTGATACGCATTCTTTTGTTGTCCATGTGACCAAATGAATGATTGGTTGGAAATAAGCCATTAGTGTATTTGTACAGCAGACAGACAAAAAACAATCAGAGTGACAAAGACCAAGTCAGGATCACTAACAATGACCAGATTTATTAAATATATCATTGAGATGTTTCATTTGGCCTACACTTGCTTACTTCCTTTTAAACCAGCTATGCTATCAATCTGATGTTCTAGTCTACCCGACCAACGCCCCCCCCCCCCCCCCCCCCACACACACCTAAGCAAGTTGTCCTATTGGTTTCCGGCTTCTGGATGGTTTCATATCCTAGAAATACCCAACGGTAAGAGCCTGCAAGACTCAATCCAAGCCAGAGGCCGAAAATCCATTAGGATCCCTGTAGCCACGAAATGTCACTGCACTTTCTCTCACACAGAGTGCACTCCATAACACGTTTACTGCACTGTACATTTCAGCCCCCTGCGTTCCTTTCCTATTAGTGCTTTCAAAAGCCCAAACTTCAGTGTCACCTTCTCAAAGCCAGTAATCCTTTTTTTCTAGTTCTTTCAAAAACTTCAGTTCTCGCACGGACAAACCTCGCAATACTTTCTGCCAAATGCCGTGGGTTGCGTCGTTCGAGAAAACTCAAGACATCGAAATTTTAATTTACCCCTGAGTAAAGCGCTCGTGAGTCGCTAAGGCGGTGGACACATGGCTGTCTAGCCAGGCTTAGAGCCCTGCAGTTTCTTATGCAACGACTTGAAATATCTCGCAACAACATTACTGACTTTTCTGAGATGTTCGGAAAAGCTGGTCGAATAGTTTTTACTGTCAGTGATAGTTTGGTCTTTGTCACTCCATAACCATAAACTGACAAGACAATACAATGGTACAGTAGCATCATAATTTTGTGGCATTAACTCCTTTAAGCTGTGCTGAATGCACCAGGCAAAGAGTTTTACTGGACGCATGGGTCAATAGTTTGAGTTTCATCATCCAAGATGCATTACAACACAATTTATTAACAGGTTAGAGGAGATTTCACACTTTTTTGGTTTGAACATGGGTTAAAGCAGATCGGACAATGAATTGATACTGATTTTTTTTAAATATTTTTATTTTTCCTTTACTGAATTACAAGAGGTAAAGGGGAACAAGCATGCAAGAGTGCAAGCAGGCAAGCATGCATCATTCTTGGCTCAGGAAATCAGGCTTTTCTGGTACCTCAAATATAGATCCTAATAATCTGCAGGTCATTTTAAATTGTTTTTTTTATAGTTAAAATCCTTTTCATGTGTTAAATGCAAATATGCAAAGTTACTTCAGGCAAACTTTAGCCTATTCTTCCTAACCCTTGACTAACATTATACCTGCATTAGTTATTAATAAGACAGCACAAACTTCAGCTTTAATACACTTTATTATGTATCGATTTTGAATTCTTCATTCTGATTGGTCGGAAGGTGTTGCTTAAGTTTGCTAATTCTCCCTAATAGTTTTTATGGTAACAATAGTTAATCTGAAACTTTTTCCAAAAACAAAAATAAGTTTATTTTACATTTATATTTAGCAAGGAGTCTCTAACGTTCAGGGATAGGACCGAGTACTTCTGGTTTCTGGGTAACCTCTTGGTAAAAACATATTTTTTTCACATTTATTTAAAAAAAACAACTATTTCGGAAATGACTGATAACAATTATCTTGTTCTTTAGACTGTTCCAGGTAAATGCCATCCTGCTATAGATGGAGCCCTCTGTCAATCTCAACTGAATCATGACCAGAAATGTACCACACAGGAGACAAGAACCTGAAGATAATCAGCACCCTACAGCCCCTAATGCCAGCTCATTTCAGTTCTTGTTGGTTGTGTTTTGTTAGCATAGACTAGTTTAGTCAACTAGTCTTGTTTGGCTGTTAGGTTAGCCAACTAAGCTAATTACAGTGCTAATTCCAGTCCCTTTTTCTTAGTTTCATTTCTTTGCCACTGTCCATGTTCACCTTCCTCTGTAATTGTAGTTTCCCTATCACTGTTAAAGTGTTCAGTCTTCTCTATTGTTATCATTCATTCATTTAGTAGCATTGATGCTAATAACCGTACTATCCTATTTATATACACAATTTTTGTCCAAACAACTTCAATTATTTTGGTTTCTGTATTTACTCTTAGCCTTAGCCTCTGTTGGAGAGCACAGACCTTCCACAGGATTGCATTTTATCAGAAATTGATAAAAAATAAAAAATAAATAAAAAAATACGTAACACGTCATTCTTTAAAAAAAAACCCTCTTCCATACTGCCCAATTATTTATTTATTGATTTATTTTTCATTTTTTATTATTATTTTAAATATAGAATTTAATCAGTGCATATGAAATAAAAATGATTTTATTTGCCGAAGTTTGTTTCATCAGAGTCTAAAATCCGTGTTAATTAGCATTATACTGTCAATACAGCACTCTCGCCTCTTTTAACTCAGGGTGTAAATATTTGTGCCTGCCATTCAACCTCGCTTAGAATTCTCTCAATGAATTACTGCAGACCTTCTGAATGAATTAAGACTTTTTACTTTCTCCTCACAGAAGCAAACAGTGAATACAAGCATTCATTACTTTCCACGGGTTTATTAATACTGGCTAAAGAAATGCTAAAAAATTGCATTAAATTGAGAAGCTTAAAGTTTCTCCTATTAAGTGTGAAAACACCAACACAAATATATTCTTTTATATTCCTTTTTTTGTAATACACCTAATGTCAAGTAAAATTGGGAAAGTGAGGCATTGGAGGAAATGCAGTAAAGAAGGATAGCACACAATGTTTATGGACACTAACCCCTAAGCACAAAATATTCAATTCAATTCATATTTATTTGCGCTTTTAACAATGAACATTGTCTCAAAGCAGCTTTACCCAGATAATGTGGTGATAAAAATAAATGTTTTTTTTATTAGAGTAAGTTTGTCCCTGAAATACTCTGAAAACTAAGATTCGCATGTCAAAATAACATTTGAGTTGTACCAAATTGGACTTTTTATACAGTATAAAAGCATCTAGAATGGGAAAAGCTCTCTCCAGATATAGTTTTCATGCAAGTATCAATTACGGCAATGTTAAATACGCTGTATGCACAAATTTTCACGCGATTGGAAATTTTTTTTATATAGTTGTATATTTTCCATATGTGGTCCATACTGTAACTAAATTTTTAAAACACCCGTCCAATTTAAATTCCATGACACCTTAACAACGCTGAACAGACACACCATGCTAGACGTCCATTATCTTGCAATTTATGATCGTCAAGGAACGTTCTACAAGACTTACTCGAAAAGCGACAGACGGATGGCACATTAATAAATGATGCTAGGCTGTATGTAGAGGGTCGTAACAGATTGATCACAAGAACTTTTAGAATAACACTGCATTCTCTCATCATGCTAACTCCTGCCAGCTAGTTGCAGCTAATGTGCAGTATATCTGGGAAATACAAAGAGCATGAGGCATAAACTTACTGACAGGAGTCATAAACTTACTCAGAGAGGCCAAACTCCCGGCCCTTGTAGCGCTGGTTGAAAAACGCTTCTTCCTCCTCTTCATCCTTTTAATAGAGTAAGATTTATTGGATTATGTGTCAGTTGAATGTTTGCGCATATAATATAAATTGAAACTATAGGATCTCATGTACCTTTGTAAGCTCCTGGGCATTGGCGAGATTATCCACAGCGATGGCCAAGAAGACATTCAGCAGTGTGTCTGGTCGAATTGTAGTCAAGGAGTGTGGTAAATCTTTTACATCCATAACTGCTGTATTCTTAAACTATTATCAGAATGGGATAAAATTCCTGGATTTGAAGTGATGTTGCCAGAAGATGTATGTTCCAGATATGGTATTGGTCAATTTCAGAGATATAAAAAAATGAACCTTACATACATGTAAACCAGTGATTAAGTACACAAACCATAAAAGTTAAATTAGAGATAAAGTAGACGTAATCAACTGTGAAAAGACTTTAATGTGACTCTCAACACAACAATCTATTCATAAATATAATATTAATGAGTCAAACACTGATTGATGTCTATTACAATAATCCTGATCCCAAAACCTTCTTTTACTTCAGAAAAAATTGCACAAATAAGGACACGTGTGTTGTGGTGAGTTCGAGTCAGGAGTTTCTTCCATCATTTCTTCCTCTCAAAATGTTCTGCTTGCTGTTGATCTGATTGGTGGCCTGCTGCGTGCTTGACCGGGTATTGGAATTTCGCAAAATGTATTTAAGTAAAAAGTACGATATTTGACATTGAAATGTAGGAACGTAGATGCACAGAAAAGGTACTTAATTACAGTAACAAATTACATTTACTTCATTACAGTCCACCACTGATGTTTGTGAGCTTCTTTTTTTATAACCACTATGAACATAAACACTCATAAACCATACAAAAGACTGTACCTGTATTGGGAATCTAACAAATTAGCCTTTAGGAGTGTTATGTATATTATATTGCATTATAACTTTATTTTACCTTGAATGGGAAATGAGTTATTTCTGAGGTCAAGTAGTCAAGTAGTATGATGTAACAGTAGTGTGGGCTTCTATAACAGTTTTTTAAGTCATAGCTGAACAAATTGCACCTGATTTCCTTCTCCTCAACATCTGAAGGATACAATTACCAATCAGCGTGAGCACGATGAAGTAGATGGATGACCACATGCCGTACTGTACCCCTCCCTGAGAGCGGATCCCGTTATACATCACCTCGTTCCAGTCTTCACCCGTCAGAATCTGCAGTTCAAAGCAAACAAGACATTTAAAAAGCGAAAAGTCGTAAATGGATAAATATAGTGTAAATGAAACAATTAAAGCGTCTTGTCTCGTCTCGTCTTGTCTCGTCTTATCTCGTCTCGTCGCTGCGATCTGGCACTGACCTGAAAAACCGTCATGATAGCAGCTGGAAACGTATCGAAGTTGGCAGGAGTGTAATCTTTAAAGATGAACCTGATGAACAAAACATGAATACAAAAAATAAACAACGTTTTCAGATTAAAAACAACCGGTGAAGACTTACACAGTTGGGAAACCTGAAGAAAAACTAGATCTAGTCATCTCATGTGGATTTTTTCTTGCCATGAAATGGACATAAACTATATTGCCAAAAGTTTGCGGACATCTGGTCATAAGTACGGTATGTGCTTTTTGAGTATTGCAGTCCACATTTCGTCCCAATTTGCTCTTATAAGTCTCTCTACTCTTCTTAGAAGGTGTTCCTCTAGATTTTGTGTTCATCAGAGATTGTGTTCATCAGCCACAAGGGTGTAAATAAAGTTAAGTACTGATGTAGGTGAGGTGAGGAGGCCTGAAATGCAGACAGCGTTCACATTCATCCCAAATATGTTTAGTAGCAGATCAGAGCTCTATAGCAGGAGATCTTCCTCTCCAAACCATGTAAACCATATCTTCATGGAACTCACTTTGTGCCATGTTGGAACAGGTTTGGGTTTCAAAGATCAAATGAATGCAAAATTTAACGCTGCCTCATCCTGAGATGTTTCATACAATTGTGTGCCTCCAACTTTGTGGTAACAGTTTAGAGAAGAACCACATATGGCAGGAAAAGGTCATGTGTCCGCAAACATTTGGTATTATAGTGTATTTAGGGCATTAAATTGAACTGTAACAAATAGACATTCGGTGCCAACCAGATGAGGACGGGTTTCCTTCTGAGTCTGGTTCCTCTCGAGATTCCCTGCCACAGTCACCACTGTTCTGCTTATTAGGGACAAATTTACAATTCAAAGAAACAAACATATCCATTATTCCATTACCGATTTATCTCTGTAAAGCTGCTTTGAGCACAGTATAAATACAAATGAACTGAATTGAATTAAATAGATATAAACCGTCCAACTGTGATGTGTGTGCATTGAGTCCAGCACATGATCATTATTCAATTCAATTCAATTCAATTCAATTCAATTCAATTCAATTCAATTCAATTCAATTCAATTCAATTCAATTCAAATCACTTCAATGCACTTTTAACAATAGACATTGAACTAAAGCAGCTTTTAAGAGCTAAAAAGTTATGAATAAGTTTAGTACCTATTAGTTTGTTTTTCCCTAATGAGTGAGCCAGTGAGCTCCTTAAGATGGTACGAGGAAGAAACATTTGGAGGAACCAAACTCTAAAAAGAAACTCATCCTCATCACCTAATGTCCATTCATTACAGTTCCATCATTGTTTTTATTAATTACAGTTTAAATCCATCCATAATTCAGAAATAAAGCTAAAGCAGATGCTGTTTTTCTTTCTTTTTTATTTAACGGATGGATTCGCATGAAATGTATAAACTGTACTAAATTGTCACTGAAATGTATAGTTTGTTTCTTCACACTGCACATACGGATCTTACCTGCCACCAAACAGCTGCATCCCGAGCAGAGCGAACACCACAATGAACAGGAAGAGCAGAAAAAGGAGGCTGATGATGGACTTCATGGAGCTCATCAGAGACACCACCAGGTTCCTCAAAGAGGCCCAGTACCTGATCGATTAAAGCAGGAGAGGCATTGAAAATGAAGAATGGTGAATCCTCATTCACTAGTCACATTATGTCACTGATTTTTTTGAGTGCAAAAGTTTGCATGGTTACTAAAAGGAAAACGTGGCAAATCTTTCTACAACTTTTTCCCGAAAGTTCAAAATGAAATGGCGGCAGATGAGGAACTTCTATTCTACTTACGCCGTCTTTCTCAGGGGCCCAACAGTGGCAGCTTTGAAGTGTTAGGATTTGATCTCATGACCTTCTGACCAGAAGACCAACATCTTAACCACTGAGCTAATACTGATTATCACTATCACTGTTATTAACATTTATGGCATTTGGCAGATGCCTTTATACAGAGAGACTTACAATTATCTCATTCATATAACTGAACAGCTATTAGGTTAAGGGCCTTCCTCAGGGGCCAGGGAATGGTGGCTTGGTGGTAGATTTCAACTGTTGACCTTTGGATCCAAAGTGTAATGCCTTAACCACTAAGCATCTATCTCCAATTAATATCTAGTTAACACAAACTAGGTACACAAACTTATGCACTGAATGGTACGTGGCCTCTCCCGGACATACCTGGTTATTTTAAAGATTCGCAAGAGTCTCAAAGCTCTGAGCACGCTGATCCCGAAAGACGTTCCCGGCCTGAAGAATCCCCAAACCACCTCAAAAATACTGCCGATGATCACCTGGGCAAAAAAGATACGAGATGAATAATACAACATGACACACTAAAAATCCCCGCTGGTACTCGCAGTCAGGACTAGGCATGAGACAGAAAAAGGTTGTACAGTGAAGTCACGATGTTCTGTTGACAGGAGCATGATGATTCAGCTCGGGGAATCATGGACGACTTCTAAAGAGTACACCTACCCCACAGTCGAAGCAGTTGAAGGAGGAGTGGAAGTAGAGACGGAAGCCAAGACCGTACATCTTCAGAAACATCTCAGCCAGGAAAAGTCCCAGAAATACAAACTCTGCATAGTCTGTGAAAGGTTTGAAAAACGTTTACAGTGCCAGGATTATAAGTGTACTGTACATCATCTGTATCCAATTATCACCTCGATGTGGAACATCCAAACCTAAGCGCTTATTGGGAATTAAAAGCACCATAATGCTAAATTAATCTGCAGGTTTGGGTTTTTTGTTTTATCTACTAGAATGTAAAAAAAAAAGAAATAAATATGAGAAAATATGTTGAATCAAGTGATATTTTAAAAGCTAGATTGTAGACAGGAAGTGTATTGGTAATCAAAATCTTATTATTAAGTGAAAATTGGTAATAAACCATATGGGCCTTGAGCATCTGACTATATAGAGCGTCCCATTACTATATTATCAGATCTCTTTTTTTTTTTCTTTTTTTTTACACCAATTTTAACCTGGGAATGAGCTTAAACAGTAGAAAGGATAACATACTATTTTATACAATTATATAAATAACTTTCAACTTACTTGTAAATTTGATTATTTTTATTTTAGTTCAAGTGTATTTTATTTTTTTTATTTTATATTATGTTTGAAATATACTGTTCTATTTTTAATTTGGAATTTTTTAATTAAAAATAGTAAAATGATAAAATGATAGTAATAATAATAGTAATAACATTAATATTAATACTACTGATTCTACTACTACAATTACTACTACTTTTAATAATAATAATAATAATAATAATAATAAATAAATATACAAATACAATGAAATATATGAAATTAATATAAAATATAATTTAATTTAAATGTTAATAATTAAAAAAAAAAAATGTTAAACAACACCTTCTGGTCAAACTTAAACCACAACTGAAAAAAAAAAATCATTATTAAACATATAATAATACTAAATCAACAAATGTTTTATTTAGAAACAGCATTTAAATAAATGTTAAAAAATATATATTTTTTTCTTCTAATACCCCAAACCAAACTACAAAATCAAATAATTTTCCCGTTCCATTAGGTCATTATGTAAGTGACTTACATAGAAAATGTACATAATGATTTAATTAATATCTAATAATCTATGTAAAATAGATCATACTCTTTAACTACCTCTACAAAATGTATAAGCTCCGCCCACTTCTGATTTGAAACTGCTGTGATGTATTGCTTTTGAAGTTTTGTATTTAGACATAAAAACAGAAAATGAAGAACTTCCTGGAATAAAGCAGATTAAAAAAGAAGCCCTTGCTTGTGCTATCAAAACTGGTGGCACTAATGTCACAGTTGAGCAGCTAATCAGCTTCACCATGACAATCACTAAGCATCAGAATATCAAAGAGATGCTAAGTTTAGGAACCCGAGCGTCCCCCTTTGATAGCTGGCTCGCTTTCAAGTCCTACATTTATCTGACCACATTCTGGACTTCATTTATATTCAGCTCTGGACTGATGACTCACAATGGTGGGAGTCTTATTTTGTGAATCACTTGACAGCACCTCTTACTTGAATCTCTAATAAGAAAATAGACACAAATCAATAAAACAACTATAAAAAGAAGTAAAAGAAGAAGAAGAGACCATGTGTTCACAAACATTTGTCCATGTGTCCAACAAGATATACATTATAAAACCCAACCAAATATTTAAATAGAAAATGGATGGATTCCTTCCTAACCAGTAAACGCAACATGGTGAGAAGATGCTGTATTCAAACCCAGCTCTTACACTGAAGCACGGTGAGCCACTCGGGCTGGTTGTGGTGAACGATAGCCACGCAGATGGTGTTCAGACCCACAAGGCTTAGCACGATCCAGTAGAAGCTGTCCGTCTTGACCATGCGGCGGATGGAGAAGCGCAGCATGCGCTCTTTACGCCTCAGGTAGGCAGCAGGACCCCGTCGCACAGTGCGGATGTTCACCGGAGGCCTGGGACCACCTGAGGATCGTGTCCAAACACAGATTGGACGTCATTACGTCACACTATGGAACAACATGATGATGATACTCTATGAAAGTAGCTTAGAAGTGTTCTTGAGATCTTAATCACAACTAAGTAAATCTTTTTTTTTTTTTATCGTGTTAGAAATACAGCTTTGCATATATACCAGATGATCATGTGACGAGGCAGGAAGAAGACGCATGTGCAGATAATTAGGGGTATTGTAGAAACACGTGCAAACAAAGATGAAAATTAACAAGGAAACCGTACTTCGATGAGGACTGTGAACAAATAGCTATCATGGAGAAACAACAAATGAAAGTATAAATTGTAGTAATTCTGAAACTGATATACAGTGGTATCATGAAAGGCAAAGGTGGATGCAAGTGCAGGAGTGTGCTTTAGCTTTATCTTAAATATACTCTCTTCTGGTAAGGTAGGATTCTGACTTTTGTATGTTGACTTGACTCAGTTGATTCTAGAGTGTTATTTGCTTTGTTGCATTGTTACCTTGTGTAGCATTATTTATTCTTTTGTGTATTTCTTTTTCTTCTTTTGGCTTCTCCCATTAGGGGGCGCCACAGCAGATCATCCGTCTCCATACCCCGCTGTCCTCTACATCTGCCTCTTTCAAACCAACCACCTGCATGCCTTCCCTCACCACATCCATAAACCTCCTCCTTGGGCTTCCTCTTTCCTCCTTCCTGGTGGCTCCATCCTTAGCATTCTCCTACTGATATACCCCATGTCCCTCCTCTGCACATGTCCAAACCATCTCAATCTCACCTCCCTCACCTTGTCTCCAAAACGTCCTGCATGTGCTGTCCCTCTAATAAACTCATTTCTAATCCTGTCCATCCTCGTCACTCCCAATGAAATGTATTCTAGTGTGTACTATAGTGTTGATTCTATAGTGTTGGTCAGTGCTTATTAGATCTCTCAGGTGATTAATCAAGGGTAGTTTCCATCTCACTTGACGTTTAAATTGTTACTCATTTATATTGTACCTGTTTCATCCTCCCTGCTGCTGAAGACTGCTGAAGACTTTTGCCTCCTTCTATGATCAGAAGAATGATGAAATCTGCCAGGACTTTACTTGAACTAACACTTTCCAGGTTTGCTTTGTTTAAAACAAAACACCTCAACAGAGTTGTAGGCCGATTCATCTTAAGATCGTAATCTAGCGTACCAGCGAAGAGTTATTCATTGCTAGAGACTCTTTATTAACCAATGCAGTCGAATGCCTAACCAAGCAGGAGGCATGCGACATACAAACAAAATCCAAAGGCCAAAACACGTACAAAATCAGTTTCAACAAAATATCCATCATGAAATATAAAGCTTATTACGGCAAGTAAAAAAACACAGCTTTACTTTGCAATGATTTTTATAAACTGAGTTCTCATTTAAAGTGTGTGTGGGTGGGTGTGTGAGAAAATTGAGCACACCGTGATCAAGCTGTAGCTTTGAGAGACAAAAGTATTGAGAAATCTGACTTTCCCAGCCATATGTGGTTCATCCCGGAATGTTTCCCACAAAGTTATCAGCATGCACAGAAGGTAAAAGCAGAAGAATGAATAGCAGTAATCCTGCAGTGCACATGGATATATTGTATATAGCGGATGCTGGTATTTCTGCTCAAGTTCACGCATGTAGCTGCATTAAAAAATAAAGCTGAAAATAGCAACACTGTGACTCGATTCTTGATAAAAACAACGGTACAAAAAAATCCAGTCAACTAATAGATTGTTGTTGTTGTTGTTGTTGTTGTTTTAATTACTGGTTGAGTAGTTAAAGTGAATAATTACATAGTGTTTATGTGATGTGGCTTGACAAATGAGGGTAATTGGAAAAGGTAACACTTCCATCAGATGCCTTATTGTGGCTTAACCAACAAATTATGTGAATTCACAAAGTTTTGTAAACACCTATAATTTTATTATTGTTTAATTACTGCTCGGGTTATTATGAGAACCGGCTACCTGTTATGAGCACCATCATCATCAAGTGCACTCAGCTCCAAAGGCAGCTGTTACAATGTTATACTGCACAGTCTCGAAAGATTCAGAAAAGGACAACTGTGTCATGTGACGATGCTAATTCAGAAATTAAGTCATAATGGAAGCCTGTTGAACTCACCTTTATATATGCATATATGCATTTTTATATTAGTTATCATGAACGCCTTATGTAGCATAAGTAAGCATAAGGTTTTTAGGGTGGGCCAAGCCCCTAGACTAGTTGAGCCACAATGAAGAAATGTTGCCTATGGAATTTTAAGAAAATCCATATGCATATCACTGGAGTAGGAACAGCAACATTGAACAAAATTGAACATTTGCTGCATGTTATTGCAACTTCTGGCCAGTAGGTGAAGCTGGGAAAAAATTTCTGAAGATATCTACCAAGATCACTTCCTGTTTGGTGACTATGCTCTCAGATACATTGACCAATTATAAGCAAACTTCTTTGCCAACTTTGGTGAGGCTTTTAATAATAACTAAACAATATTTGTATGAGAAGCTGCAAAAAAAATTTAAATAAATAAATTCCTAACTGATGGATCTGATTAGGCAGTAATTTAACTCAGGGAGGCATGGCTTTAAAATTCTGGACATAAGGTTCAAAAGTTATACCTGAAATCTACTTCCAAAAAGGCCAAAATTGACCCAATGGTGGTGCTAGAGCATTGGGAGCAGTTTGCCTAAATTTGTTCTGAATGTTCCTTAGACTCTTTCTAATCAGTGTACCAAATTTCACAAGTTTTTACCTACAGGTTTTATGGGTTGCCAGTAGAACAATTAGGAGAAGAAGAAGAAAAAAAAAAGGTGCTTACACACTTTTGGTGCTTGGCCCCCTAAAAAAAAACAACAGAGACACAGATTCAGAAAAAAAAGTAAGAAGGAAAAAGACAAGGCACACATCCACAGAGTGAAGGAAAGAGAGAGAGAGAAAGAGAGATGGAGATGGGGGAGAGAGAATGAGAGAGAGAAAGAGAGCGAGCATATGGAGATAGCAAAAGTGGTGTAACTAACCAACTGTTGCGATTTCCGAATACTTGTCCTCTCCACGACGCCTCGCATTTTTCTTGCTTGTGGCTCGCTTCAACACTAAAATAGAACAAAACAACCCCCCAACAACAACCATTATTGCAGTGGAAATGTAAATTTCACAACCTTTGGCTTCAGTTGAAAAGTGTAATGACACAGTAAATGTATTTTTCACACTGTCTCTTTCCTGTCCTGCTCATGCTGGGACCAGCTCGCAAACTTGTAACCATGAGTGACCTTTTTTTCCCCCTGCAAAAGCCTGAATATAGAGTCCAAGCAAAGGCACAACACATCAGTGGGCATGAGAAAAACTGAAAAGGATTGTTGCTGTGGTAACTGGAATGGCTGCAATGAGAGCAAACATCGCTTCATGAGCTGTATCGTCTCAATGTGTGTGTATATGTATATCTTCAGCATGTCCTAAAGCCCTTTATTCTTCCTAAGAGCAGAAAATTGACAAGACTTACATTTCCTATACCACTATACCATTATTGACAGGGGAGCGTAAAGCACAAGGCCGGGCGAAACCAAAACAGGGCACAATTAGGAGAACATACAAGCTCCATTGACACACAGGTTGGAGATTCAAATCCCTGAACCAGGAGGTGCAAGGTAAATAAATAAAATTTATTATCTACGTAATAATGGTGAAAAACCAATATGATTGAATCCTGTATTGGTAAATAAATACATTTACATTAACTCATTTGGCAGATGCTTTTTTTGCAAAGTGACTTACAATTGAATGATACAACGAGCGATTTATCATGAGATGGCAATAAATAGAGAAGCACATGTGATACAATTGATTTCAGAAAAAGGATAAAAAAAGAGGCAGCTAGATGCTCATGAAAGATCTGAGTTTTCTGCGATACACTTATGTAACACATCGGAGAACAGGAAGCTTCGGTCAGCCTTTTATGAGTTAGAGCATTCTATAGATTGATGTTTCATTGGTTTGAAATGTAATGCAGTAATACTGATTATTAATACAGATGTTTGCGATGTACATATCAAGAATTTGATCCTTGGAACTACGCATTATTTTAAGAATGAATAAAGTTTTAGGAATGTACTGCCTATTCACTCTCATGATAACCTTCACTCTTCTGCGCTTCTGGGAAGATGCTCCACTAGTTCTTGTGGAGAGTTGTGAGATGTTAATAAATTCAGGTTCTGATGTAACTGAGGTGAGGTGAGGTGAGGAGGCCTGGGGTGGATTGGAGCTCTATAGCAGAAGATCTTCCACTCCAACCCATGAAAAGCAGATCTTCATGGAGCTGACTTTGTGTACAAGGTTATTATCAAGCTGGAACAGGTTTGGGTCTCCTAGTTGAAGTGAAGGGAAAATGTCCTGCTCCATAAAAAGACATCTGATACAAACAGCTGGAATATTTAAGTGTCCAGATATTGTCTGTATAGTGTATTTCTGCTCTAAAGTCATAAAAGTCGTATAATCGTTGTAGTTTAGTGGTCCTTAGAATTGGAAAAATCTCTACTACACACTCTGGTGAACGTTTTCGTGAATAAATATAGAACAACTTAAAGGGTAAAATTAATTGCACTGTCAAGATGATGTGTCTCACGGCAAACAGAAATGTAGTAAAGCTTTTTACAGCGCACGAGTCACTTCACTGGAGATGCATACTTAGGTGTATTTGTTTATCGGTTGTAAACCGTGTATATGTTTGTGTGTGTGTGTGTGTGTGTGTGTGTGTGTGTGTGTGTGTGTGTGTGTGTGTGTGTGTGTGTGTGTGAGAATGTGAGTGAGTGAGTAAGTGCATCGAACAAAAAGGCACATCAACGTTCTAGAGAATTATAGTAAATTATAAAGTAAGACCCTCATACCCTCCAATGCAGACCTTCCTGAGTTTTTATTCTCCTCAGCGAGCATCACTTCCTCTGTGGAGAGGAAGAGAGAAGAAAAGTGAGGACACTGAGCGCAAACCATTTGAATAGCGAGCAGTGTCAAAGTGAAATGCCAGAGAGCCTCGTGTTTGGAGTCCGTCATTTGAGACTGATTGAAGTTCTCTGTACTGCTATGGCGCTTAAATCTGATCTCTTGCTCTGTGGAAAACAATGACTACACAGAGCGGGTGTCACACGCATATATACACACACACACACACACTCACACACACACACACACACACACACACACACACACACACACACACTCAAACTCGCACACTCCAGTCTGTGAGTCAGGCTCACCTCTTTGCTAACCCTTATCTGCGTGGGAGAGCGAGTTTACCATGCAGCTCCTACAGAAGAGCAGAGGCCTCACAGAGCTGCTGTGTTTCCACACACTGCCGCTTACCTGTTTGCTCGGCTCGGGTGGGAGGCAGGATCGAGTCGTACCAGGGGAAGGGGTGGCGTGGGCAACTAAACTGGGAGGCCTTTTAGCAGAGAGGTTCATACTCGGTCGACTGCAAGTAGTGAGAGACTATAGGATGAAATTTTCAATTCATGGGATTGACTGATCCACTGATTATCCTTCAGTTCCTTCTAATTCCAGACTCATCAAATCTTCATCAGCTATTGAAGGATAGTCTCAGATGAAGGGTGTCGATTTGTACACAAGAACTGCTTCTGTGCTTTTCTTAGGACACTGATTGGCTCAAACTATAGATTTTTAGGAATAATAAAGAAAACGTGCTTTGGTGAGACCAAGAGGAAAGTTTTTTATAGGTTATCAATTAAAAAAAAATAAAATAAATAAATTAATAAATAATAATAATAATAATAATAATAATAATAATAATAAAATTCTATTCAATTAAATTAAATAAAATTAAATACAATTTATTTTAAATTTAAATTTTAAATTTAATTTCATTCTCCTAACACCCTAAGAACACACTGAAGCATGACTTTTGTAGCAACAGGTTTTGGCCTATTTGTTAGTTCATTGCTTTGTGTTTGCTCTTCTATAAATGTGTATTATTTGACCAGTTTTGTAAGAACTGCTATAATTTGTCTTTATTTCATTCCTTATAGTCTGAGTTATAAATGCTCCAGAACAGCACATAATATAAATATTAATGACTCTACCTGCTCGATCTATCCACGCCCGGTAGCCGTTCAGCTCCCTCTCCACCTGCTGCTGCCGTCTAAGCTTCATGAAGGCTCGCCGGTTCTCCACACGCTCCCTCTCTTTAGCGAACTCACTACGGGGAACAGGATATGTGTCGAGCACCAAGGACGAACATCAAAGGCACAAGCAGATACACAGGATTCAATAGAAATACGCAGTGTGAAGGGAGTTTGGTTTTAATGATGACTTACTATCATTGGATATGTTACAGGACGTTTGATTCTTTCTCGACATGGTGGTCACACAGGAAACGAGACTGACAAAATACTGATTCTTGTGTACAAGGTTATTAAGGATGTTGTATAAGTAATGTTTTAGTTCCACCACAAATTTCCCATATTGATTGTTGGAACCTTGAACCAAAATTAACTGAATTAGTTAGATATCATGTTTTTACAATTCCACCTGGATGAGGATATCCAACTTAGTGGGGAAGCAGTAGTTCAGTACCTCTGGTAAACTGCTTTGAAGGTCAGGGGTTCAAGTCTCAGTATTGCCAAGCAACCCCAATTGGGCCCCTGAGCAAGACCCTCAAACCTCTGTTCTCCTGGAGTGCTTGTTTCATCTCTAACCCCAGGCCCTGACAAGTCTCTACATCTCTCTCTTTATTAGTCAGAGAAGCATCCAAGAAGCTTGGGTTACTCTAAAGAAGCTGGAGAGATCCATACCTCACATACAGTAGAAGGAACTCTGGAAAAGTTATAAGATATGGAGCTCAGACTCCTGCATCTCTAAACTTTAATCCTTTGTCCAAAATGGTCCCAAAAGCATATTAAATACCCAACCCTGCTCCACTCCTAAGAATAGCAACCCTACAGTGAAGCATGCTGGTGGTAACATCACCTTGAGAGTCACTCTTATCTTCTCAGTTGCATCTCTGACATATCCTAGTCAAATTTCCAATAACAATACAAAAACATTGACACCTAATGAATGCAGAAGGAAAACAGGAGTGTGTCCTGTGAAGGTTCTCACCCTGAAAGGACACCGAGCACCAGGTTTAGCACGAAGAAGGAGCCAATAATGATGAGGGGAATAAAGTATATCCAGTTCCACGTGGGACCCAGCGCATCATTAGTCTGAGGACATAACGGACAACAGACATCTTATTAGCCTACTTTTTTTAATCTGATGGACACCCAAAGCCAAAAAAAATTTATAAATCATTAAAAAGAATCACCAGACCAGGTTTGTATTTCATTCGCACTTGGCTCTTATATGACGCAGCGTTTGCCGTGTTGTTTACCGGACGATCAGACATCTGCTGCAATGCTATAAAAAATGTTGTGAAGTACAGTAGCGCAGTACAGTAGAGTAGTTTGTGCTTGAAAACATGAGAAAAATGGAGTTCGGTGTAATCGGAACAAAAAGATCCATCCACCCTCACACACTGAGTCTGATGAACCTGTGTTGGTGTAGGTCTCCTGACAGCATAACAGCTCTTTCTCCCTCATAAACAAACATCATCAGCGCACTGAACTTCACTAACATCATTCTCTTTTATTATATAAAAATATTGATATACTTCATGTCTGAGGGCCATTCACAGAGATATACAGTACAGGAGATTTTCAAGAAAATATTTTGCGCAGAAAATATTTAACTGCTTCATATATTAACCAGTGCCTGAGAATAACAACGCAAGAGTGTCTATGCATGTGTGTGTGTGTGTGTGTGTGTGTGTGTGTGTGTGTGTGTGTGTGTGTGTGTGTGTTCTTTTCTACAGTGTATTTGTTAGTTTTATGATAACAACCCATAGCACTCTAATTAGTTAAAGGATATATGGGACAATAGCAGTATGATTAGCCTACTTTTTTGGAAACATGGTAAATGCCAAAAACACACCAAGGTCACACCAGACAAATTAGTTATGTGGCAAATACAATTCCGCGATAAACCAGGGGGCGCCAGATTCAAAACGCGGTAAAGTGGGGGATTACTGTATAAAAAAAAAATTATTATCGTGTGACTTTGGTGTTTTTTGGCATTTACCATGTGTTAACACAGGGGTGTCCAATCTTTTCCACAAAGGGCCGGTGTGGATGCAGTTTTTCATTCCAACCAATCAAGACCAAACCTGATATTTATTAAAAATTAAACTAATTAGATTTGTGTATTAGTTAGTTTTATGACAAAAACCCATGGCAACATGGTAAATGTCTAAAACACACCAAGGACACACCAGAATGACTTTTTTCTTTTTTTTAATCTTAGAAGATTTTAATGATCCCACAGGGAAATTGTTATTTAAATAACTAGGGCTCTGGGTTACTGATCGAACTAAAGTGATAGAATTTAGTGTGGACTTGATGCTTGGTTAGAATGATGCTGGTGTGGGTGCAGGTTTTTATTCTAAACAAGCAAGTCCACACCATTTTCCACCTGTTTAAATTACTTTAATCTAATTCACTTTACGACCTTCTGATCAGTAACCCAGAGCCCTAACTCTGTAAATAACAATTTCCCTGTGGGATCATTAAAATAAAGAAAAAAGTCATTCTGGTGTGACCTTGGTTTGTTTTTGGCATTTACCACATTTCCAGAAAAGTAGGCTAATCATGCTTCTATTGTCCCATATGTCCATTAACTATTTAGAATGCCAGAGGGTTTTGTTATAAAACTAACTAATACACAGATCTAATAAGTTTAATTTTCAATAAATATCAGGTGTGGCCTTGATTGGTTGGAATGAAAACCTGCATCCACAACGGCCCTTTGTGGAAAAGATTGGACACCCCTGTGTTAATACATGGTAACTGCCAAAAACGCACCAAAGTCACACCAGAATTAAATTTTTCTTTTAGTATACCGTAATCCCAGGCTTTACCGCGGTTCGAATCTGGCGCCCCCACGGGTTTATCGCAGAATTGCATTTGCCACATAAACAATTTGTGTGGCTGATTTTCCCGGTCTCTCGTGGAGAGCAGGATAGACCAAAAAACCTATAGGCAATTGTTTTTATGGAGTTTTATGTTGAAATAATAAAATGTATTACAAAAAATATAATTACTAATTATCACATTAAGTAAAATGTTAATACAGTATAGTACTGTATACATAAAATTAAATTTTCAGGGTGGTGTCCGTTTATCGAGGTCGGTTTTGGGACGTAACCAACGTGCATTACTGTACTTTATTTATGAAAAAGTATTTAATATAGTGTATATTGTTATTTATGAGCCTCAATCACTGATTGGTGGGTTCTCCGTGAGCGTTCGCGATGGCGTAAGATGAGCGCAAATGTGCCGAAGGGGTTGGATAGAATCAACAAGCCCAACGCTGCTGGAGGAAAAATCGACCCCGGATTTCCGACCGTTGCAAACATGCCCAGTGTGAAAACCACTTAAGTGACATGGTATCACACAGCTGCATTCACAGGAAATGGTGAGAGGGATAAGGTTAGTGATAGGGGTGAAGATTGTAGCATAAGACTTCAGTATAATATTATTGGTACGTGGTAGATTCCTAAATAAAGTCGTATCTAATGTCAGGGAATAGATCTGAATTCTACATGTACTAAAATTGTGTATCAGCATTGAGAAGTCATGTGACACAGATTTGAGATTCGAGCGCCATTAAATCGTAGGCAACCAGAATCCAAAAGGGCAAAGAAAAACAGCATATAAAAAAACAAAGGCTGCTGAATTTCCAAAGATGAAGCAGGAAAGATTTGTGCACTTGGAATCTCTTGATACGAAAAGGGATTTAAATTAGGTGAGCTTGTACTCAGGTGATGGAGGCTTCTGTTGTTTTGGACTAAATTTGTTCGATGAGCCCATGACAAGACGTCACTACAGATTGCACACTGCTCAGACAGTTGTGTGTGGGTTGTGCTCTTGGGGTGAAGTTTGCCCAAAGCAGAAAAATGTCAATTTTGAACTTGAACTAAGAGCCAATTTATCCTTTTTTTATTACATGAAGAAACTGAATGAATTGTGACTCTTTCATTATCGGGTTCATGACCGATTATTATGTTGAATATTTACAATTCATTAGACTACTACACAATCTACACCTGTCAGGCATAACATTATGACGTTATGACATTATGACTGGTCAAGTGAATAACACTGATTACCTCTTCATCATGGCACCTGTTAGTAAGTGGAATATATTAGGCAGCAAGTGATCATTTTGCCCTCAAAGTTGACGTGTTAGAAGCAGGAAAAATGGGCAAAGGTAAGGATTTGAGCGAGTTTGACAAATTGTGAGCATCTCCAGAGCATCTCCAAAACATCAGCTCTTATGGGACGTTCCTGGTCTGCAGTGGTCAGTATCTATTAAAAGAGCTCCTAAGAATGAACAGTGGTGAACCGGCGACCGTGTATTATTCATTGTGTATTATTATTATTATTATTATTTTATTATTATTATTATTACTATTAAGCGTGCACCTGAATAGTCAAATCTTCACAGAGGTGTTAAGAAATGAGGATTCTACCATTATGGTTATATAGGGGTGCTTAATGTCTGATTTCACATAGAACTACTAATTATGATACTATTATGAAAATGTTGTAAAAAGATGGTAAAAAGTAAAAAAAAAATTCCCCAAGTCCCCTGTTTCAGATTTAAGTTTCACTTTCCATGATCCCGACCAACACAGGAGCATCTCGGCGGCAGAGACTTGAATATTCAACAATGTCTGAAAGAATCTATAAAGGAATATTCTGTTCTAATTTAATTCTGTTTATTAATTGATGATTGTTTGTCGGTGCACATTGTTACACGGCCAGTTTAGACGATTTTATTAGATTTTCTGAATTGTAAATCCTGTCTGCAGTGTGGCCTTTCTACAGTTATTCTATGTTATTATTTTAGGTTTATCGATCCAAAATGTTTTATACATTTTCTTCTTTATCTTTATTATGAGAAATCGTTTTACGAAATTTTGGCTGGGGTTGGTTCCATGACCGGGAATCGAACCAGTGCCACAGCAGTGAGAGTGCCGAATCCTAACTACTAGACCACCAGGGAACACTAAGGAAAATGTGGTGAAAATCAAAGATGTGAACTGAGTGTGGCTCTGAATAAAAGCAGTAAATCTGCGTAAGTGAAGTAAGCTCACGTTGTAAAGTACAGCAGTCCAGCCCTCCATGGTAATACACTGGAACACAGTGAGCACTGCAAAGAGGATGTTGTCGAACTGAGTGATGCCGTCGTTCGGGCCGATCCACGAGCCGTTACAGTCGTATTTCTCCGGACACCTGCGCACTCCGCATGCAAACTCTACCTCGGAGGAGTCCACCGTCTCGTTATCTAATGACAAAATTCAACAATCAAATCCATAGAAAATTATGTGAAGTGCAATCACACACCCGTGTTATCCACTTCGTATGCAACGTAATCATACTGAGGTCTCCTTCACAACTATATGATTTAATAAGGACCCTAACCGAGGATATAAAGTTGGGGACGGCAGGTGTGGTGCAGCTTGCCACTGTAGAACTCCAGGCCGATGATAGCAAACATCAGGATGGCAAAGAACAGGAGGAGGCCGATCTGCAGCAGAGGAACCATGGCCTTGATGATGGACTTCAGGACGATCTGCAAACCTGATGTTAAACACAAAACTTTTACTTCCTTACAGATTACATACAAATATATATATATATATATATATATATATATATATATATATATATATATATATATATATATATATATACATGCAGCATTTGATATCCAGAGCAACAACCAATTTAACCAATTTTTCATGCAGATGTTCATGTTTGCTCTTTGTTCTAACTGGCTGTCCGTGATAAAATCGCAGACGTGGTAACACACGTGGTCAGAATAGCACAAATTAGCACCATTAGTCCCGAAACATTTTGATACCACCATCATTATGATTTCGCCAATAATTACGCTTTAATTTACAAATAATGATAATGATTTCTTCATTCAAAATTCCAATAATGACTTAGTTTCATTCCTCATTTATATTATAGCAGCTATAAACATCAAGATTCATTTATTTGAAAATAAACCTTCTGATTTCCTTGCTAAAGATTGATTAAATTTCGATTTCAGCAGATATCCGAAAGCCAAAGCATGTAGTTCCACACATCGGGCAAATCCATGATATAACATGTTCATGAAGGCACAAAAAAGGCAATTTCCAGGCTGAAAATCAAAGCCACTAGCTCCTGTGTTTGGTGCGGCCGTTGATGAAGGCGTCTGGCTTATTAAGAAGATCAATGTTAAGATATTCTAAGGTGGGCTATTTATAGTGCGCGGGATGTAATTGTTATTAATGAAAGAAACCGGAGAATGAGCTCAGCGAGAGAATTCCTCAGGATGCTCAGGGTTCGTTAGAAATCTAGTCTGAACCGCATGCTCGGGATTCGGGCGACTGGTTTTGAGGTATGCAATGGAGATTTGCAATGAGGCCACACAAAATGGGATTCCAGTGGTTGGGTCTAGGACAATGTGAAACGTGGGGATTCCAACATCGAGCAGAATCTAGAAGAAACTACAATTTCAGATCTGTTTTTAGGACATCTTTTCGTTTCTCTAAACCTTAGAGAGTTTCTTAGTTTATTGTCAGGATTATGCCAAAATCAGCCATTAACCATCAACCTCTGCATATTACATGGCTGTCACATGATACAAGTGTATCACAAACACCCACATGAACCTGATTCCTTTATGTCCATAATAAGAACCTATATATAAGTTCTATATTGTCACCACTCCATTGTCAAGCTGTTTGCTGTTCAAGCCATACTGGTAGACCGTCTTTGCATGGAAAGATAATTCCCGGCTTTATTGTAACTAGATATCACTTCAGTAATTATTAGAAACAATAATACTTTAATTTCCACCAAAGCTTACATTTACAGCAATTGGACAGACTCTCTTTTTCAGAGTGATTGACATTTATCTCATTCAACTGAGCAAATATGGGGTAAAGGACCTTGTACAGGGGGCCAGTAGTGGCAGCTTGGTCTTGATGAGATTTGAACTCACAACCTTTGGCACCAATACCTCAACCCCTAAGCTACCACCTCCCTGACTTAACCGCTAGTTAAAATGGTCTACCAGTTTGACTAGCTCAGCCCTTCTAGCTACAGGTGAAGTTCTGACATTTGTTCAAGACAATGTTAAGACTTGGGACATCAAGGGCTGTATTTTACTGTACTTATGAGCTCTTGAGCTACACAACAAAAATGTATGAAATCAATTCAAAACACTTACTGGGAATTCCTGAGACGAGTTTTAGAGGTCTCAGGACTCGCACTGCTCTCAGAGTCCTCAGGTCCACTGGGATGTTCATGTGAGCTCCAGCAGTGGCCAAGATCCTGCGTTCAGCACAATAAAATCACACACACACACACACACACACACACACACACACACACACACACACACATACACACACACAAATGTCTCATCGCTGACCTATTTTCAAACACTTCACACCAAACACAGGAACACAAAAATGACCAACGTTCTCTCACACATGCAAATTCATGTTTTTAGCAAAAACTGCTTCATTGCAGGTTTGTAAAGTACAACTCTACCCTGAAACACATCAAATATGAAAATCTTAATGAAACGTTTAGGTAAATAATTGCACTATGCGTTCTGATCATCTCATCATAGCTTGAAAAATATGGTAAATCAAGACATGGCCTAGCCTACCCAAGAGTCTTAAAGTATGTGATTATTATGGGATAGTATACTGTAATTGAATAATAATTGAACAAATAATTTAGCAAAACAGAGCAATTTCTAGTACCGTATAGACTGTCGTATCACTTCGTCATGGTTAGATCGGAAAAAACCGTAAATCGAACCATCGTAACTCAGAGACCATCTGTGCAGTGGTTTCATGTGGCGGAAAAAACATCCATGAATGAATGAATACATAATTAAAATCCAGGAATCCAGGAATAATTTGAACATATAGAGTGCCATGCAGGAAAAAAGAAGAAGAAAAGAACGCTATGTAAATGCTCATCCTCGTTTTATTATTGCCACCGAGCTGCCGTTAATAATAGGTTGGTGATAATTTGATGCAAAACACGACTCCTCATACGATTAGCATTTAATTACCGATCTTTCCCCAAAGTGTCTCCAAGCTTTAGCGTAAACAGTGCAAGTACAGATCCGTGTAACCAAACAACGATCCGTCGAGACATTCATCATATCTTTCATAACACCACGTGTCAATCGACACGCTTGCGAGTGGAGCGAGGAGAAGTAAAGCGGGGCTGTCGAGAACAGAGTACGAACGAGGTACAGAGGTAAAGAACGAGCGCATGCTGAGTGGGAGCGACAAGAAAAAAGGCCGAGGCGCGGGGGCGTCGAAGGGTGTTCAAGCCACCGAGCGAATGCCAAAGAGTGAAAACGCACCGGGCACGAGGTTATGAACCTGACTGGAACATTGTGTATGATTTGTTATTCAAGAGAAACTGCTGTGATGTTCAACAAGGCCACGAATCACCAACAGATCAAAGCGAACAGAATCTTATTACCTAAATTGGGTAATAGACTCGATTCCTGAAATCAGATATAGGATTTAAAACACATACGCCCATAAACAAACTCAAGTCTCAGTTGTTATATGTACAGCTAGAAAAGACACAATACTCTGTACCAATAAATGCAGTCGAAAAACCGAATACATCAAAAGGGCTGTTTGGAAATCCTCCAGAGAATATCCGTTTAAAATATTTCCATCTTCATGACTGAAGGTTTGGTGCTTTCTAAGTAAAGAGAGCTGCAATTGCTCTCAGTTAGAATGCAGAGCTAAATAAATCCTCTCAGAAATGCATGAAGACTCTCCTGAGAGAAATTGAAACACCATCAACGTAATTCCACTGAGAATAAAGCTAACACTCAAAAACATAATTTTCTTTTGCATATTCCTTCAAAATGATCTGTGAAAAACAAATATTTGGTGTACAAACAGAATCCTAATAATATCTGAAAAAAGTAAACTGATTTGCTTATAGTTTGGAAGGAAAGAAACATTGTATTTGTTCCAGGGGTACATGATAAACAATTTACTAGTTTCCAGATTAACGGGTAATACATCATGGACTAATGGTCAATGAAAGTATGTACTGATCAGGAACTAGAAAACCCCTAACCTGAACTAATGCTCAAGGAAGGATAAAGTGTGTGCCCTCAAGTCTTACTTGAACTCATTTCAGGTTTTTACATTAATAGGGTAAAAAGCCATATCTATGTGTTTAACAATAGCATACCTCCGATTCTTTGTTTTCAAATTGTCTTTGTCTCCTTTCATTTTTGGATTCAACATCTGGCTTCATCTAGAGCCTTAAATTTGTGGCTGCCTTGCTTAAGGTAAATCCTAGGGGTTAGCGCCTGCCTGCCTGCTTGATCTAGATTTTTTAAATTTAGCTCAGGTTTGCTTAATCTAGATCCTTAAATTTAACTCTACCTCACTTGATATAAATACTCAGAACAATACTCAACCTCATAGTTTGAGAAAAATCAAGATTCTTGCATTTGTCTATACCTCACTGTCCCTGAAACACTTAAACTAAATCTAGTCCATGTATTCAATGCTGCCTTACTTGCTCTGGATCTGTGTATTCAATGCTGCCTCATTTGATTACGATTACTGGATTTGACTCTGCATTACTTGATCAATGATCCTTATATTTGACATAGTCTCTCTTTATCTAGAGCCTTGAAATTGAGTCTGTCATGCTTAATCTAGATCCTTGGGTTTAACTCACCCTCGCCTTGATATAGATACTCTGATTAATACTCAACCTCTTTGTTAGAGAAAGTTCACACACTTGAGCTAGATCTAGTCCTTGATTTCAATGCTGCCTCATTTGTTCTAGATCCTTGGATTTAACTCTGCTTTACTTGGAAAGGATCCTCAGACTTGACATAGTATCTATTAATCTAGAGTCTTGAATTTGAGTCTGTCATGTTTAAGGTTAATTCCTCGGTAATGGCCTTGTGTGATTGAGATTTTCAGATTCAAATTAGCTTGCTTGATCTAGATCCTTGAATTCAACTCTCCATTGCTTAATCTAGATCTTTGTATTTAACTTCCCCTCACTTGATATAAATATTTAGATAAATAATTCACCTCTTCGGTACAGAAAGGTCTAGATCCTTTCATTTGTCTCTACCACATGTTGATTCCAAAAGTATACTCTGATACACTCCTTGAATGTTAAAGCTGCCTGTTTTGATCTCGATCCTTTGATTCCACATTGCTTTACTTGATTGAGATCCTCAGATTTGACATAGTGTCTCTTGATTTAAAGCTTTGAGTTTGAGCTTGCCTTTCTTATGTTGATCCTTGGGTTACAGCCTGCCGTACTTGATCGAGGTTTTCAGATTCAAACTCTGCAGTGCTGCATCTAGATCCTTGCATTCAATTTTCCCTCGCTTGATATGGATACTCAGATAAATACTCAAGGTTAGAGAAAAATCTAGATTCATGTCTTTGATTTCACCTCATCTGGACACCTAGATTATACTTTGATCTAGATTTAGTCCTTGAATTCAATGCTGCAGTACTTGATCTTGATATAACAATGCCTTGTTTGATTTGTCTTCTTCAATTCAATACTGCTTTACTAGATTTGGATCGTCAGATTCAACTCCTCTAAGTCTTTTCCTCACTAGTATGTTGTTTGTGATCAAAATCATCTGACAAACGCATCATTCGAATGTAAATAAAAATGTCGAAATAATTTTCTACACTGATGCAAGTCGGTTCGGTATCCATGGCAACACACTGAACATTTAATGATCAGATGTTCATTGTTGGTAAAGAAAAGATGTTGTTTTTGCTTTATTTTGCTTGGTAATGGACCCACCTTCATCTGTTCACTAAATCTGTCCACTTTTTTAAGCCCAATTTGTATTTTGTAATCAACCAAAACAGTTGTCTTTATATACATATAAGAAATGGAGTGATGAAACTTTTACCCAAGCCAAAAATCTAGCTTTGTCTAAAATGCAATGGCCAAGCTTTATATCTCTTCATCCAAATTTGCAAAAACCAAAAAAGCAACCTGATCGGATTGCATGAGAAATCGAGATTTCTGAAGCTTCCGTTTTAAACAAGGAATCGCAAAAAAGAATGATTTTTGTTAGAAATAGCTGAATAAGCACATTTTGTCAAATTTGTAAAATAGGGTCCTTTTTTAGAAAAAGCAGCTTTGAATGGATCTAGATACTCCTAGGTGGAATGGCACACAAAGAGCCAGGCTGAATAAAAAAAATACATAATTAAAGCAGACTTTGCAAGGACACCTGGTACATGCTGATCATAATCACTGCAGTGAAGCAAAAGAAGTGAACGGATAATAGAATGCCAGGTTTAATAGAGTTCGCATGCTAATTTTAATTGCCGTGTGACAGCTCAGCAGTACAGTGATATCTAAAACACACACACCATGGAAACCATTTTTAAAGTAATCCTGGCTTTGCGTATATTAATGTATTAAGATGTATTGATGGCGAAAGACACAGTAGACCATACGTTTTTGTAGATACCGTGCATTAATTTCCTATTGATCTCTGTGACTCCTGATTTTCAAGACTACAATTCCAATGATACTCAGCCTGCAACCTTATTGCAAGTATTGATAATTGATAACATTCACCAAATTGGATTCTAAACTAATCATCCACAAATCATCTATCAGCCGTAACACACACCCCAGCTCTGATCTATTGAGGCATGGACTCCAAAAGATCTCTGAGGGTATGCTTTGGTATGCCAGTGACAGATCCTTTCAGTTCTGTAACTTGGTGTCCATCAGGTCCCACAGGTACTTATTTGGATTGGAGAGCTGGGAATATTATTATTAAAATGTAAATTCATTCTTTATTACCGCATTATTTGTGTAAAGCTGCTTTGAGACAATTTTCATCGTTTAAAACACTATACAAAAAAAAAAAAACAATTTAAATGAATTTAATTGAATTGAATTGGTGTGAATGTGCAGGGATCATCATCCTGCTCAAAGAGCCCACTGGTATTAGTAAATACCCTTATCAATGTCTTTAATTGGTATACTGTATCCTTAGATGTAACACTGGATTACTTGGATTGGATCCACAGATTCAGCAACCAAGATCAACCAGATATGGATCTTCACATTTTAAACTGCTTAATTTGATTTGGATCTTCAGATTCAAAAGGGCCTTACCCGATTTAGAGCATCATATACAACACTGTCTAACTGCCGTATCTGATTTGGATCCTCAGATTCAAAACTGCTTTATCTGACTTGGATAATCAGATTCCCAGTTGGTCTAGTGGTTAGGATGCAGCGCTTTTACTGCTGCGGCCCGAGTTCGATCCCCGGTCAGGGATCCAACCCCAGCCATTAGGGTTGCACAAGCCTTAGTGCCGGTCCCAAGCCCGGATAAATGGAGAGGGTTGCATTAGAAAGGGAATCCAGCATAAAAACGTGCCAAATCAAACATGCGGATGGTCCGCTGTGGCAACCCCTGATGGGAGAAGCCGAAAGAAAGATTCAGAATCACTTAATGTGTGTCCCCAAACTCTATGACTATGCCCACTAGGGTTAAACTAGGTTTAAAAAAAAAACAGAGAACTGCATTACCATTCCATTGTAATGAAATAGATATACCTGGTCTGCAATAATGTTTGGGTAGAAAGTAAATGTAAAATTAGCACCTATATGAATGCCTGGGCACCATGCTTCTCAGCAAAACATAACTCAGTGCAATATCACATCTGCTGGTTTGCCTTCTTCCCATAGTGCATCATAGTGCCATCTCCTCACAGGCAAGTAATATACACACACCTGGCTGTCCACACGATGTAAAATGCAATTAAATGAAATGGGATTTAGGATAACGCATTAGTAAGGTCATTTAATTTGTCCATTGGACAATTATTGCATCCATTGTTAACCATAGCATGACTCATGTATCATTTGTTTCCGATCGAAAAATGTATATATCCATTGGTTTCCATTGTACAATGCATGCAGGCATTGGTGTCTGTTGGAAATACATGTATCCATTGGTTACCACCAGACAATGCATGTATATATTGGTTTTTACTGGACAATCCATTGATTAGTTTCCATTACACAATGCATATTGGTTGGTTTCCAATAGATAACAAATGCATCTAGTGTGTTACATTGGAATAAGTCATGTGGTCAGAATGGGTCAAATGCAATACACCCTGAAACTGAGTTACAGTACAGTGGCCAGGGTGATACAGTTGTTTTCCAAGATGGGTTCCACTCAGAACAGGCCTCGCAAGGGTCCATCAAAGAAGTTGAGTCCTCGTGTTGTGCGTCAGGTGCAGAAGTTGGCTTAAAAAAATAGATGCATGAGTGCTGCAGCATTGCTTTAGAGGTAGAAGCAGAAGGTCCACTTGTCAGTGCTCCAGAGGCGATTTCTTTAAGACTGCAAGGGAAGCTCGGCTTCCCTTATAATGTCACAAAATTAATGGTCAAATATGTACTATTGTATTAACATTTTATTGACTAATAATGCGTTAGAAAACGTTCATCTCAAAGACGAGTTCGTTCAGAATCAGTTACATATAGCAGGTCGGCTGACTCGATTTCCTTCTCATACATTCCCGCAGCGTCACAGTGCATTTCCCTATTGAAGCCCAGCGTCCATTGACTTCAATGGGGCTGCTTTGAACGGTTTTTTTCAGCGCTTCGAAACTAGACGGTCATTGGATAAACGCTGCGATTATGTCCCGCCCACGGACGCTCAGCGTCTCTGGGGGTGAATGGGGAGTGGGCTGGCTCGGACTCCGAGCTTCTGCGTGATGATTGGAGGGTCTGTCGAAAGACTGCATCTCCTTTTGACTGACAGCGATTCTGTACTATAAGGAATCACTGAAGCTATTCGCGCTCAGTCCCATCGCGAATTTCTCAAGTTCAGTCGAAATAAAAACTGCTGCAACCTATTTCTTTGATATTTGCTTGGCGAAATTGCTTGATTTTCATCATACATTTCACACAATTATACACCACATTCCTTGTTTCAGTTTTACAGAGTTTAATATTTTAAAATTGTACATGGCCATCCTTGATAACATCTTGGAGCAGATTCCTCGACGTTTTTCAAATTTGGAAAGCATGCTCTTCTTAGAATTAGTCAATCCAGGGAAATTTGATGACATGAGACAGGTATTTCCAGATGAGGCCTTCCAAAGTGTCCTGAAAAGTTATGGCCATCACTTTGATTCAGGAAGACTGAGGTCAGAACTTCAAGTCCTGTATTCAGATCAGGACTTGCAGGGTAACAGGGGAAAGCTGTGTGATTACTTGGTGTTCCTTAAAGACATGGAGTTGGACAGTGCAATGCCTCAGCTTTACAAACTGTTCTCATTAGTGGCAACAATTGGAGCTACATCTGCAGGTGTAGAAAGGAGCTTCTCCTGTTTAAAGCGACTCAAGTCCTACACCCGAAACACAATGGGCCAAGGCCGTTTAAGCAGCCTAGCTCTGCTGGCCATTGAGAGGACACTGGTCAAGTCACTTGAAAAGACTCCTAGTTGGTACGACAGGGTCACAGACCATTTTCTTGAAAAGGAACGTAGGGCAGAATTTACTTTTAAATAAATAGACAATTTTATGATGTAGGCCGAAAATGAGCTTCCCCTCTCTGACAGACCAGTAGCCGCCACTGCAGTGCTCAGACTATACGCCTCACACTGCAACAAGTCGGTCTGCATTAAGATTGTGTCCAGCATGTGTGGTGACGCCCTGGTGAGGAGAACCAAGAAAATTGTGTCTTGCATGCAGTCAAGCATGGTGGTGGTAGCATCATGGTCTGGGGCTACATGAGTGCTGCCGGTACTGTGGAGCTGCGGTTCATTGAGGGAAACATGCATTCAAACATGCACTGTGACATTCTGGAGCAGAACATAATGCTGCTCCCTTCAGAAACTGGGCAAAATGGCCAAAATTTTCCAACATACTAATGACCCCAAACACACCTACAAGATGACAGCTGCCTTGGTAAGGAAGCTAAAGGTGAAGGTGATGGAGTGGCCAAGTATGTCTCCAGACCTGAACCCTATTGAGCACCTGTGGTGCATCCTCAAGCGGAAGGTGATAAAGCACCATGTGTCTAACATCCAGCAGCTCTGTGATGTCATTATGGAGGAGTGGAAGATGATCCCAGCAACAACCTGTGCAGCTCTGATTAATTATATTCCCAGGAGGATTAAGGCAGTGCTAGATAACAATGGTGCTCACTCAAAATATTCACCCTTTGGACACAGTTTTGACTGTTCACTTAGGGTGTACTTACTTTTGTTGCCAGTTATTTAGAAAATAATGGCTGCATGTTAGGTTATTTTTAGAGACAAATCTGTACTACTGTACAAACTTCACATTGACTACTTTAAAATATATCCAAGTTTCATTTGTCCCTTGATAAGCTCTACTAAAATGTGTGCTGAAATGTCAGGGGTGTACTCACTTTTTTGAGATATATACATATAACAATGTTAATCCAAAATATGATTTAAACCCTTGGTGTTTTATTTGTTTTACATTTTAATTAATAAGCCACCAACACCAAATTCCCTGACAAACACTTAACATATCACGTCTTCTCACATTCATGCCCTGTCACGGGAAATCTTGCTATTGTACAACTTACACTTCATTTTCTTTTCACTATGTCTCTCAAACCTGACAGGCATGGCTCACCACATTCCAGCCCACTGCATTCAGCACACATTTCTTAATACGGCCTCTCTCAGGCTTCGCTGAAGGTGTCGACAAATTAATGATCACGGGGTGAATGTGCATGCCACGCTCGTCCTGAATGAGACTTTTACGCCTTTTGTGATGATGTCGTCCACCATTCTGAAAAGGGGGAGCGAAATTGCACCTGACACTTCCAAGCTTTGAATTCCTAACCCGAACTGAAGTCGCCCTCTCCCACACACGTACACCTACATGCTTGCACAATAACGAGCTGTTAGAGGCCAAGGCGAAATCAGAAGGTGGAGAGAGAGAGCGAGAGAGAGAGCGAGAGAGAGAGAGAGAGAGAGAGAGAGAGAGAGAGAGAGAGAGAGAGAGAGAGAGTGGGGAAAGGGTGATGGTGGTGGTGGCCGTATCAACACTGAGCTGTGAATCATTAACATGACTCCAGCAGATGCAGAGCGTTTGAGTTATTCCCATTTGGATGGTAGTTGTTGTTTTTTGTTTTTTATATGTGCATGTTTAACATTTTGGTGACACAATGCAATGTGTGTCTGATTAATAAAGCCTTTCTTTATTAAATGTTTTCAAAAACATGTCCCATTATAATATCACCATAGAAACAAAAGTTGTTTCAGTGATTGTGAGTTTGGTTAAGGCGTGTTTATTTAACGCCCTTTAAAGTCTTCTTTAAAGAAATCTAGGGTTTTCCTCAGGGTTTAATTCAATTCAATATCAGTTTAATCTGTGTAGAGCTTTAAACAATGAACATTGTCCCAAAGCAGTTTTACAGTTTGGGTATGTTATAAGGTTGGTATGTTTAAGTTTAGTTCCTGTGCATGTGTTCCTTGTTACTGTATCCCAAATGAACAACTGTGGCAATGAATAAGATGTTATGAGGAAAAACCTTCAAAGGATCAAGATTCAAAAGGGAACCTCTGCTCATCTGGGTGGCACCCAGTGGCGGGCGGTCAGGGCCAGCAAAGTCTTCTCTGCTGGCCTAAACACTATCAGAAGCACTGACCTACATTTAGAACCTAAATTCTGATATTTGTTCCATGAAATTGTATTAATTTATTCCCAACAGTTTATTCTCTTCATTTTTTAGCGTTTCTCTTGCTGCACTGCTTCTAGTATGCAAGGCACTGCTTCCAGTATGTGGATGTTAGATTTTTAGATGTTAGATTTTTTCTCTGTCAATCTAATCTGCCCAGAGCCTTCGAAATCAGTACTGCTGGCCTTTTTACCTTAGTCTCTATTATCAATGGATCTGTTTCTTCAACCAATCAGATTACATATTCACCTCACAGGGCAGCTAGCTGGCCCAGAATAGCGTTAGCATTTTTCTGTCCTCTGATTGGTTGGTCAGAGGGAAACTGTTACAGCCAAGTTCGACTGGCAAAACACATGTGTAGCTCTGTACACATTAATACATCTGAGTTAGACTTTTTAATGCCTGCAGAGGAAGAGAAATTGATTTGGTACAAATCCATTTTCAAAAAAAGATAGACATCAAGAGAAGAGGTCAGCTAACCCTCAAGCTAGCTAGCATGTCTCAGCCTGGGAAAGGGTTTGTTCACCACTTCCAGACCAGTGAATACAAGCGGTACCACTGGATTACACTCTCTGAGGAGCGGTGCAAATTATGAGTCTGCATCTCTGGTGAGTAGGTTGTATTTTATTTACATTTATAATGTTTTTTTGTCACGTTATCAGACAAATATTGATTCTGAACTGCTCCAGATGATGTAGGTGGCACAGTTGAGGTTGTAGTGTAGAGGTTTGGAGTCTTAACTGGGTTTTTTTGCTTTAGTAAAATGGTATTCACCCTCCATATGTGAAAGGCCTTTTATGCCATGCGTTGTTATATTGCGTTTTTGCATAGTATCGTTGTTTTTTTATTATTGTGACATGATAGTGGTGGTATTAAGAGGTGAATATAGTCAGCTAAGTCCCTATTGAAGGCCCAGGTGCATGGCCCACCACTGGTTGCACCAAATTATAGTAATATATTAAATATATTGTAACATATACATTACATAACAGGATTCACACTTTTACTGTACTGTACTAGTGTTCGTTTGTTTCTTACAGTGGCGGGCCATGCATTTGGTACCTGGGCCTTCAGTGGGGACTTTCCCTGACTTAATCCACCTCTTAAAACTACCACTATCATGTTGTGATTATAGAAACCATCAATACTATACAAAAACACAATATAACAACGCGTGGCATTACAGAGAGAGAGAGAGGTATTTCACATATGCAGGGTGAATATATTTTTACTAAAGCAAGAAACACAGTTAAGACTCTATTTTAAGTTAAGTCTTCACTTAAGTTTGATCATAAATCTTTCAACAAAACAGAACACTGGAGAGCAATAAGAAATGTTCTTATGATGAGCACAAGTAACTCCATAATGTGGAGGTTAAACAAGTTTGGAGAATTTCATTTTCTGATCTGAGAAACACTCCAAAAGAAATCGAGAAAACTGTAAATAAATAGTCATTGCCGTAGTGGATTTTGCAGAATTTTCACTTGCATGCTATTTTTATTTTATTTTTTTAAATTCATGTTGAACATTGACATGGTACACCATGCTGATGTATGAATAATGAGGCCTAGCTTCAGACTCACAGGCTGCCATGACTGTCAAAGATGGCACTTTTGGTCATTTCACAGGCTCGACACAAACAATAACACTCTTTAGCGCTACTTAGTGCCGAGACTTTTTATTTATTTCGGCTGACTGTTAAACACTTACTCAGACATGCAAAAAAAAAAAAACATGACTCAGATCTCCACCTTCAGCACGATCGCAGAAAAGAAAGTCAGCTCTTTTACTCAAAATCCAGCTTCAGACTTAACGATAAATCAATGATATCATAACCAAGTGTTTTTGCTTCGTATAACTATTGAAGAGAAGTGTTTATTGGGAGACGCTACCCATACGTTCAGGCAAAAAGGTTCTCTAGAACCAATAACACCAATAAGACATTTTAAAGGCTTAGTCCATCAGAAGATGATTGACATTGACATGGTGCCACTCAGATGAAGATGGATTCCCTTTTGAGTCTTGTTTTTATTTTAGGCATTACATCTTATCTCCAAAAGGTTTCCTTCACACTGCAGTAGGTGGATTTCTTCTGAATTGGACATTCTAGGTGTTTATTGAGCATTTGAACATGTGTACAGTATATACACGATGCCCTGTGATGGTCTAGACCAGAAGTCACCAACAAGGTAGCCCGCAAGGACCACATGAGTAGCCCACAGGCCTTTTCTAAAAATAGCTGTTTCCTACTTTGTTAAATCATTGTTGATTATTATTACTATGAGAAATCATTAACACGATCAGTGTCTTCACATAGATAAATATCATTCATTATTAATGATAACATATAATAAAAGCTAAATTGAGCAAATTTGTTATTTCAGATCAAACTAAAAACTGTGTGTATCAAACTGGTAGCCCTAAACATTAATCGGTACCCAAGAAGTAGCTCCTAGTTTCCAAAAAAGATTGGTGACCCCTGATCTAGACACTAATCCATGGTTCCGAGGATGAATCAGGAACCAGGATCAAGCACTTCCTGAAGATGAACGCTGGAACAATCAGCATTGAAAGGTGGATGCAAGTTTCTCCTAGCTGCACTAGAACTACTGTAGAATGCTAGAACTTCGCAAACTTTCCAGATTTCATCAGGTGAAGCGTTTCCTAGGCTGTCACATATCTTATTCTTCGAATGTCATGTGACTGCCTAATTTAATACAAATGCCAGAGGATCAGCTTGACAGAAATGTCGGTGCAGACTTTATCCACATTTCAGGCCCTTCGCTGACATACTGTCACGCGCCATATCGTCAAAAAACTCAACCTCTCCAAACAGACCAGCGCAGCTTTTGGTTTACAGAGGCTTATTTAAGAAGCATTTGTCATTTTAAACACTTTACACCCTCAAACAGAGCTAATATAAAAAGGAGAATAGCTTCCCAGGGGGGGCACACTAACCTCCGACAGGGAGCCACTTACATGCACACGAGTGCTGCCAATAAAAGAACTGTTATACCAAAATGAACATTACGGTATATTAAAGATAAACTTTCTCCACATGTGCTCCCCTCGGACTTAGAAAGAATATCAAATTAGCTCCGTGCGTCTCTGCTGATTTGCTAGAGGCAATTCATTAATTCCAGATAAAATGACAGCCGCTAGCTGTGGTCCACTGGCCTTGTTTCTAGTCCCCGCAGACTGCAGTGACACATGTGTAGTTTTCTTTTAAGTCTGACTTACTTTTTTTCTGTGTCGAAGAAGGCCCAGTGTGTGATGGCTAAAAGTGTGTCAGCTGCATACAGCGAGGGGGAGGGGGGCAGGGGGGGGGAAATGGGTTACATTGCAAAGAGGAGGGATTGTATTAGGAAGGGGCAAATGTGATATAACAGATTAGCTCTAAAATTAGGAAATTGGACACCTTTAGCATTCATCTCCTGGCTATTTTCACATTTTAACTGAATCCTAAAAATCCGCCTGTAATATACGATAAAGCTTTGGCTGTCGGAAATCATGTA
This sequence comes from Silurus lanzhouensis, assembly GCA_039877035.1. Lineage (NCBI taxonomy): Eukaryota > Metazoa > Chordata > Actinopteri > Siluriformes > Siluridae > Silurus > Silurus lanzhouensis. The sequence continues at coordinate 32,964 of JBCEWE010000513.1, read as the reverse complement.
CAGAGACTTGCGACGTGACACGCTATGATTACATGATTACATGTAGGTCACAAGGAAATATACAGTATTGAGACGACAAATTAATATGCTGCAGGAAGCTCATGCATCAGATTCAGTTTATTATTTTTAGGAAGGGTTGTGAAAGCCTGTTTGCTTTGTGTATTTAATCTATATAGAGAGTGTATGTCCATTTCACAACATTAGTGAGTCTAGTATATGATTACGCTTCATTTCAAGATTGAATTGTAATAATATTCAATGTGTCCATGCCTATGTGCTTGTACCCATAATTCTTTGTGCTTTCATAAGTAAAAAAATACATTCGTTGCTATAATATAGCTATAAAATAGATCTTGACATATGTAAAATATCATCTAATGGTCATAATTGATTCGTTTTTATGCACAACCAATAAAAAATAACTTAGTAGTCTTTTAATAATGGTCCATTTCTTGATTTAATTCACTTTTTTTTTTTCACTTTTAGGATGACCATTAACTTTTAGAAATATTACACAGTTTTTAATTAGGATTATATCTCCAAAACCTCAAAAGTGGTTCTTTTATGATACACTGTAGCCCCAAACAAATATATTTTGGTAATTAGTTCAAATTTCAAGAAACATGAGCCTTAATGGCTGAAAGAACACCACCAGGGATATGGGTTTGATATAATAAACAAAAAGGCTATGAAAATCAACCAATTAAGCAGGTATTTATGTTTGCAATAAAACAGTTTGAGAACAGTATTCATTTGATACAATGAAACCTACTGTACTATACTTTATATACAAAAATTGCAAAAGCTGCCAGTAATACTGATTCTTTCATCATAAAATCATGAGATAAGAGGTCATATGCTAATATACATTATATGGACAAAAGTATTTTTATAATATACTTGAACTAGGAGACCCAAACCAGTTCCCTCTGCACAAAGCAAACTCTACAAAGATATGCTTTACATGGGGTTGGAGTGGAAGACCTCCTGCTATAGAGCTCTAAACCCTACTGAACACCTTTGGGATAAATGTGAATTTATCTGTCCCCTGTCATCATTTAAATGTCACCTTCTCACCTACATCAGTACCTGACTTTACTAACTCTCGTAGCTAAACGAGCCCAAGTCTCCACAAAATCTAGTAGAACATCTTACTAGAAGAGTGGAGGTTATTTTACTAGCAAATGGGGACTAAATGTGGAATGGGATGTACCAATCGTATGGTCAGGTGTCCACAAACATTTACCCATATAGTGAATTTATGTTGTTGTCTGAAATAAAAAAGCAGTTTTTGTCCTCTTTATATGTAGTAAAGGAATAACTTAAGGTTGTTTAGACACTTTTAAGACTGAAGACACTCAATAGTGTCATAATTAAATTGTTGTAAATAGTTGTAAATAGTGAACATTATAATCATGATTCCATGTCAAAAATCCCAAACTGGGATGTGAGAAAATTCATCTAACTTTGCTATTGTCATGGTCATCATTATAAATAGGTTTTGATTCATTCACCACTTAAACAGCATATTTATTCTCTTTAAAAAGAAAAAAAAAAAGCTGCCATAGTAAAAAAACAATGTGACTCGAACATGTGCCACTTTAACCGCGACACCTTTAGACTCGAGTGTCGGAGCAGAGCAGTTTCTCAAAGCCAACATCTTGGCTGAGTTTTACTTCATCTCGTCTGCTGACTGGCTGACGTCATGGAACCTTTGCCAAAATTCTGTTTGGATGAAGGATGAAGCCTCTCTGTTTAATCAGCACTGGAAAGCTCTAAAAGCCTCAATAAGGACGACTTCAGGACAATATCATACACCAAAAAATAAAATAGGTCATTAAAATGATCTTCCATAAATTCAACGCCAATCAAATGGAACTATTTATAGACTCCTAATATAAATATAGATATCATTTCATATAAATCATTTTTTAAACTGCTTTCAGTGTGACTTTGGATTTGGGGTATTTAAATTACGTCCAGCTACGTATGCATCACTATAGAAATCATTACACAAATTACAATTAGTTATTCATAACTTTTCCACATCCAATCCCTTAAGCTATTGTACATGATATGAAATTTCAACCACATGCATCGAAAAAGACTTAAAATGCTCCTGTAATCCTCATGAGAAGTTACCTATAGGAACTATAGATTTATAAACATAGGCAAATGACTCAAACGTTTTCATCTCAGTTCAAAGAGGTCACTTCAGTTGAAATCCATGTAAACAACCATAAAAACACAACTTTCTAACCTGGAATCGCTGCAGTGTTTCGGAATGCTGCGAAACCCACCCATAGCGACGCCTCCGTACAGAAACCCAGCAGCAGCTGACAGTGTTACTCACTGCCACCTTCTAACCGATAAGAGAAAAACCGCTTTAAGGGAAAAACCGTATGGAGAAACTCCCGAATAATAAAACTTAGAGAGATCGGGAGATGTAAAACTTCCAGTGCATGACAGTAAACAACAACATGTCGACCAACTTGAAGCGCATTTCCACATGCACAAGTGGGATTTTGCAGTCTTGCTGTTAATGGTGGAAAGTAACGAAATAAATGCAATTCGTTAAGTAGCTTTTTTTCACGTATCTGCACTTTACTGAAGTATTTCCATTTAAGGAGACTTTGAATTTATTTTTTCACTACATTTCAAAGTCAAATATGTTTTTTTTACCCAATTACTTTATGCGAAATTTGTTTTTTTATTTATGAGGATAAAAACTATTCAAACACGCAGCAATCCACCAATCAGTGTATAGCGACTCACATGTTTTGATTAGCGTTTGGTGTATCTACTTATCACCAACATACAGTTTGGCATTACTTCAACAGCAAAAACGTTTTAGGAGAAATAAATGATAAACTCCTGACTCGAACTCGCCACAACACCTGTGGCCTTATTTGTGCGATTTTTTGAAGTAGTTAAAAAGAAGGTTTTGTTCTCATGATCATTGTAACAGAAATCAATCAGTGTTTGACTCATTAATATGATTCTATTAATAGATCAGTGTTCTGAGAGTAACATTAGAGTCTCTTTACATAAACTATGTTTATTTAGCAAAGAGTCTTGTGACCAAAATGATAACATGAACATTATACCCATTATAAATCAGAGTTCTTTGGATACTTGGGTACATTTTAAGTCAAATACTTTTGTACTTTTACTCAAGTAAAAGTTTAAAGGGACACTTTTACCTCTACTGTATCTCTACTACATGGTTTGTGTACTTTGTCCACCATTGCTTTTTGGTAAATATTACCATGTTCTCACCCTACTAGACTTGTATTTATCCTCCTTAGGGATGAGGGGAAAATTGAACCAATTCATGGCTGGGTTTTAAGATGTTTTAAGATGATGACAATCTGGATAGACTGGCAAGTATTTACAATGATTAACAATGAAAGAAAAGGTGTTGACATTTATGGCATTTGACAGACACCCTTATCCAGAGTGACTTACAGTTAACTCAATTAGGAACAATTAGGAGCTTAGCTCAAGGGCCCAGCAGTTGCAGCTTGGTAGTGCCAAGATCTGAACCCTTGACCTTCTGAATAGAAGCCTAACATCTTATCCACTAAGCTACCACTTCTAACTTTAAGTAAGCTACTGCAGTGCTCATGTGGCTGCATTTTGTTTCCATAATGACATAAACGCTAGAAAGGTACGAACTCATTCACTTCCTTAGAATCAATTGTAACCCAAGTAACATACAGTTACAATGGCATGCAGAGTAATCCACCAATTACACTTCCTAATGACCTTACTGGGCTAAATAAATGTTTTGTGATCTCTGTGTATGACTTAAAAAAGGCAGAATTCTGGCTCTACTGACTAAAACAGCTAAAAAAAAATAAACCATTATTTATTATTCATTTATTAAGTTTTGCACTGCAAACATCATAAACAACTTCTGAATGCTGGCAAATGAGTATGGTATATACAGGATAATCCATGGCTAGGTGTGTATTGTTATTATGCAAGTCGAATCTAGCTGTAGATACAAAACTACTTGATGTAATTATGGCTCAATGGCTTCTAACTGTATACTATGGTGAGCAAGGAAAACATTAATAGCAACATAACCTCAAACAAAATGATATAGTATAAGCACTTTAGCAGTTGTAAATACATTGATACTGCAGGTGTGATTGCCAAGTGTCCAAACTATCCAGCTCTAACACACCTCTAGGCTTATATAATAAAAAAGAAAGATATCTTTGAACTTTTTCTCAATCTTTGCATTAGAACCAAAGTCTCTGTGATGTGCATCTCTCATCTACTGGCAACGTCCACTCCATAATCCCACCTCACCTAATCTATGCAATGTGTTTTACGATAAATTCAGTTCTGAACAAAATAGACACTTTGACCTTACTAAGATAAAATTTTGAAGATTTTCGATAAAACAAGTTATTGTCTGATACATATTATATTTAAACCTGCTCAATCTGGGAACTTGAAATTTCTATGGAGTGAGCATGGGGCAGCTTGATTCTTGTCCCAATAGACCTATATTGCAGCAAGTTTTTAACCACTAGGTATGATAATTAGTTTGTGGAGCTAAATGGGCAAAATACTTACTTACATTATTATTTGCACTGCCTCACTTTACATACAATGCACAAACTAAATAGTTAATATATTAATTAATTGTTGTTTCTTTTAAATAGTTTTTTTTTATATATATTTTTTTTTCAGTGCCAGCTTAAGACATTCCTTGTAGATGCAACCCATAATACTTGGCAACAAGGATGATTCTGCTTCTATTGAATCCCTGGTGACTTAAAAGTGTGTTTGCTTAGCAGTTCTCGTGGAAGGTCATAGCTCATTGGTTAAGGCTCTGGGTTATTGATTGGAAGGTCAGGGGTTTAAGCCCTAGTATCACCCAACTGCCACTCTTGGGGCCCTTGAGCAAGGCACTTATCCCTTCACTATTTAGTTGTATAAATGAGATAAATGTATGTCGCTTTGGCTGAGGGAATCTGCCAAATGCCATAAATAGAAGGTCATGAGTTTAAATCTCAGCCCCTCTATGCTACAAGTGCTGGGCCCTTGAGCAAGGCCCTCAATTGCTCAGTGGTATAGATGATATAATTGTAAGTCACTCTGCATAAAGACTTTTCCCAAATGCCGGAAATTAAATGGTAGTTAGTATGGTTTATTGGTTGATTGTTATAAGATGCATAAGGTTCGGAAACACCACCTCTGCCAATAAGATCTTGCTTTAAGTGTCTAAAAGAAGAAAAAAGGCTTCCTTATTAAAGAAAGTATCCTGCATTTAGGAGCACGTTTTCACAGCTAGACCTTAATGCCCAGGTAGCACCTTTCCAAATCCTTGATCGGACCAAAATAAAAGAACTGACAAGATTATCCAAGAATCATTTTGGTAAGGATCCAGTCTTACTCAGAGCTCCAGCTCTGGCAGCTTGTTCTGTCGCATAGCTACCAGCAAATCAGTCTGATGATGATGATGATGATGATTATGACGCTTTTATATAAGCCCGATCGGAAAAAAAAGAGGGAGGGTTGTGATGTCGGTGTGAAAGTAAGAAGTCTAAATGCTTGCATTTATCAGCACAGAACGAAGCTTTAAATAAGTAGGGGGGGGGGGGGGGGGGGGGGCAGGAACATGAACATGGATGGTTTGGTAGGAACTTTATAATAATAACTATTGATTGGTGGCTGGAAAAATTAAATATATCTTCCTATTTAAAATATCTATCAATGGACAGTGATACTGTTATGGTTTTACAGTGCATCAATGGATTGATTGGGCGTGGCTTATCTTTGGTAGAACATTTAGAACTGTTTCGAATAAATAAGAGGGTTTCAACTAAAAGTCAGAGAAGTATCACTTACCCGCTTAGCACCACAATAAAATCCATGACGTTCCAGCCATTCCTTAAGTATGAGCCTTTGTGAAACACAAACCCCAAAGCGAGCAGCTTGATGGCAGCTTCGAAACAAAAGATCCCAATAAAATACGGCTCGGTCTTCTCCTGTTACGGTGTGGACAGAGAAACAAAGCGAATGAGTGCTATTCAGTAAAAAAGTTCATGAGTTTGATTTGACGTCTTTCCATTCAACATCAATTCTCCACACATTTGCTTTTAGATTATATACCTAGGAAACAGGTTTTTTTTTTTGCATAATAGAGCAGTGTCTAGACTGTAGGTGAGCTCGTTTCATCTGTTGTGTTCGATTTCAATGTCTTTATCAAAGTAAGAAAAGGAGAGGAAACGAGCTCGGCGTCGTTACCACGGTTAAGCCAAGAGATACAGGGGAGGGATAAGAGGACGAGTCAGAGGTGAGATAAAGACACATTGTTTCCTCTTTTATGCACATGAAAAAAAAAAACATAAAAATCAGCATTTGCTATTGATACGACGGCTCTCATTTAAGTTGACGAGAGCTATGAGCTTTGATTCGAAGAATCTGCCCATGAATCATGCACGCACCGAGCGCAAAAAGGGCTGTGGGCGTTGCAGATATGACGTGCGGTTGTATATTAAATTGAACACGTCCTCCACGTTCTCTTTGTAAAGAGTTCATCATGATCATGGTGCAACTCTTATCTCACTTAGAGATTCAGACTAAAAAGCTCTTTAATGTGCAAGCGCAGATCTGATAGCACGCCATCATATGACTCAGTACTGTTTCATTTGCACTTATGCTTTCTTTTTTTTTCTTTTTTTTCAATATTAATATCATCTTCAGAAAATCCTACAGCATTCATGCTTATGGTTTTTGGATAAGTCTAGAAGTTACAGTTGTTGAAAAGAATAAAACTCACCAGTTTTTTGGCCATGGGTGTTTTGTCCTCTCCAGGAAGATGCTGCTCCAGAGCCAGAACGACGCAATTGGCAATAATGGTAGTGAGGATCATGTACTCGAATGGAGTAACAGGTAGGTTAAGGTGTATAGAAAACTCTAATGGACAGTCATTAAACAACAATGAAACAACTTGTATATCAATCGATTCATACAGTATACTTAACATGTGTTTAACAGTTTCCAGCATTACCCACAATGCCATCTGGTACAGCGTAGACACAGAGTCTGCACTCGCTCTGTGGCTTTGATCGTCTTCATTCTAAAAAAAAAATTGTGATAAATCTAGATCTTATCGGATATTGTTTATATTTAAACTGGCTCAATCTGGTAACCATGCCTAAAACTGTCCTGTGCATTTTTCTTTTATGGAAAATGTTCATACAGTAAACAGCAGGCAGTGTGATTCTTGCCCCCCTTAGACCACTAGGAATAATTTGATCCCTATGGAGCAAAATGGGAAAAACAATGGAAAACCCTCGCTTCATCTTTACCCAAAGAGAGCGATGCAGCGGTGCTTTAATCTTGTTATCTACCTGGCTTGTACACTTGCTGAAAGAGATCAGCTTTTAAAACTTTTTTCACCATCACCCCAATCTTCACTATCGCTAGCTGAGGTGAGTCTCTGTCATAACTCTATGCAACCACATTTCTATAACCGCAATACATTCTGGGATTTGAGTCCGTCTTTACTACTGTAGAAGCTCTATTTCAATATGATGCTGAACCTCACTTTAAAATAGCTCGTCTGTTGTCTTTTGGAGCTACCAGCCAAAAAGGATTCTTCATGCTCAAGATCACTTCCTGTAATGGCATCGATGTGACACACAACCATGAACTTTTCATAGGAATGATTGAAGAAACAGCACCAGCCATGAACATATATATTTTTCAAATCCAATTAATGTGTTTAATAGCAGCCAGCTTTTTTTTCCAACAGCCATCACTTTTCTGAACTCTACAGTACACTGCTAAGACACTGATGTCTCTCTGATGTTGTACTAATTTTTACTGCCAGTAATCATTGTGCAGTTCAGCTACAACCTGTACATTTCTATTATCTCTGTATAACTATATATAATTATAAATTCATAGCTTTTTCCAGATTGTCTTATACAGTATATCTGTATACTAGGGGTGTAATGATACAGGTTTTCCGAAAGAACATTTTCGTTACAGGGCCTTCGGTAATGCAAACATTTTTACATGCGGAACGTAGTTACAAGCTGAGTTTCCTCAGGAACGTATAAAGTGGCGCACTTTGAGAATTTTATTTTAATACTTGAAAACATACACAACAATGCCAGGGGTATAAACAAAACTAGAGTTAGCACAGTGTCATGGCTACACACACTGTACTGGAAATAAGATTTGTTATTGTTGTTGCACATGTATGAAAATGCTAAAGTATTTATTGTGCTAGCCACTACCTGGTTAGCTGCTAACGCTAGCACTATGGATTTAAGATTTAAGATTTTTTATTAGTCACAAACATAGTTATATGCAGGATACAATTTGTAGTGAAATGAAAAGGTGAAAAAATTCAAAATCTTGAATTCATAGTGCTAACGTAGTTTAGTTTAAAACCCAAATGACTTTTTAGCGAACTAATCTTTTTGTTAAGTCATTTACTTTAATTCGTTTTTTGAATTAGGAATGAAATCAAATATTAAATTTCCAATAAGCAGATCGGTGAAACGTCTACATACCCAAACTTCAACTATAGTTCTAATAATTTATATATGTATATAAAACTGTCAGGCAGAAGAACGTGCCGGAAACCGAAATGCAAATAACGGAGGTTTTAATGAACAGCAAAGGGCAAAGGGCAAAAAACGGCAAACTAAACATAAACTCCAGGTTTGACTTAACCTGGTGAATGCAATGAATAGAGAGTTCGTAGAACTTTATAGAGTCCAGCAAACACAGTAATCCAAACCAGAACCGGATATCTGTAGCTAGGGTAGTCCGACGTGGTTCTTCAGCTGAAACTGTAGAACGGACAATGAGCTGGTGGGGGAATGGAGGTTATATAGGCTGGTGGTTGATGAGTGCCAGGTGATGGTGGTTAGTAGGTTGGAGAGCTACTTGGAGTGATAGGTGGGTTTGGTGAAGGTGTGGCTGGTGGATCCCTGACAATAACTGCATAGTATGTATTGGAATCATGTGACAAAAGAACGAACAACTCGAACCAGAGGACGTTGAGATGAACTACTCAATTCTGTTTCCTGTGTAGTGCACTGCGTAACGTCTATGGGAGTCATGTGATAAAAAGAAGGAACGAGACAAACTAAAAGATTCAAGAGATGAACTACTTATTACTTATCTTATTAGGATGTAGTTTCTGATTTACTACAAAACAATGCAGCAAAAAATAAAATACAAAATCTGGAGAAATCGGATGCTAATCTGCGTTTTTTTTTTATAATCATTTCCATTAGCTAGACCTTTGCTAAAATTGCATGTGCATCGCCGTGCTAAATTACAGTGTCATCCATACTAATAGCTTTGACTCTAAATTATGTTCAATGTGCCTTGTGATGAGTGTTTTGAAAACCATTATTCTGTGTAGGCGGCCGTACTGAAGGAAAAGAAAAGAAAAAAAAGGGGGGAAAAAAAGAAAAACCCTCACATTCACACCGTATGCTGTGGTTAAAAGCCTTTTTGTAACTTGCACAAGAACACAGGGAACGCAGTGTATAGTCAATTACAATTCTTCACTATACAATTCATTCTAAATTAGAATCTACAAGAAATTATACTTCGAATGTTCTCGGTGTCTGCGTGGGTTTCCTCTGGGCTCGAGGGTTTCCACTTACATCCCAAAAGCACAGTTACACTAAATGGTTATGCTATATTGCTTATGGGGTCTATCGAGGGTATATTCCCACTTCCATTGTTCCAGTAATACACAGGATATCCAGCCTAAAGTGGTTAAAATGAATAAATACATATGAATTATAGAATTTTTAAAAAGCACTACAGAGGGCTACCCAAAGGCAAACATGTGCTTTAGGACACCAAAATGTCATTTGATCCGTTCTTAATTCCTTAGCACCTTCATAAACGGTGTCATTAAGCCACATTAGACACAATGAAGCTGTAGGATTCTCAGCGATTCACACCTAACGGTTCCACGCAAAAAACGCCTGCTATAAATAGCCTCGGCCGCCGAGAACTTCCCACATTCCCCTGATCTCCCATCGTGCTTCGTGTACAACAGCTTCAAGGAGGTTATAAACAAGGAACTCATTAAAACACATCAGGTGAACGTGGGCACTTAAGACTTTTCCGTGTTTTCCGCGGCCATATAGATGACAATGAGGACAGGAGAGACAGACAGATCAAACAATGGGGAGTGACACACGGCAGACAGACGCGCCGCAGCAGAAACTGTCGCAGTTTCGGCAGCACAGAAACACAGATCCTTCAAAAAAAAAAAAGCCCTGAGATGCTGTCACTCCAAACAGAACAACAGCCAACCCTGAAACAATTATCCATAGAAGTCAGTGGCAGGCTCAGACTTACATCTCTTCAGCCTTGTAACTGCACAGATTTACTACTCGTCTCACTGTAGCTCCTAAATATTGTGTCGTAAATACAGAATAATGTGATTCAAGAACTTGAAGCAGGATTTTCAAATAACAGCATTTCCTAAAGTTTTTTTTATATTCTTAAAATCTTAAAGAACATCTACTGTTTCTACAGAGCTAAAGGTATATATACTTAAGACCCCTTTAGACAGGAATGAATGACCGCTTATTGGAGGTGTCCTCCCCATTGATGAACAATCCAGGACCCAAAGTAGTGCATGGTTAAAGCTCTGGCTTACTCATTGGAAGGTTGGGAGGTCAAGCCCAAGTATTGTCAAGCTGCCACTTTTGGGCTCTCAAACAAGGCATTTAACCTTATCTGCTTCAGGGGTGCTGTACCATGGCGGACCCTGGACTCTGACCTTTACGTTCCTGACAAGCTGGGATTCGCAAAAGCTGGGGAAGTAGAAGTTCAGTGGTTAAGGATCTGGGGTTCAAGCCCCAGTATTGCTAAGCTGCCACTCTTGCACCCTTGAGCAATGGGTGACCCCAGATTCCTAGCATCACTGGGAGATGCAAAGAAAGAATTTCACAGTTCTATATTGTACACATGACAAGTAAAAAGCACCTTTACCTTTGCGTGTAGACCGTCAAACAACACGTGAAAAGACACGGTCCACATGTGAACCAGAAAAATGTTGACAGTCGATTCCCATAGACCAAACTTAACTTCAGTGATTCTACAATTTCTCCACATGACCTAAGGTTTCTGTAGCACACACTCGGTTGTGGAATATTTAATAGCATGCGTTTATGCAAACGATTTTGCTGAAAGCAGCTCATCGGACCAAAGGCTGGCCACAGCACCACAAATGTGAGGGTTCTTAGTGTTTTCATTTTGATGAAAGTGAACCAAACATGTGGAGAAGGGAAATTTTGGAATGGCTTGTTGGAAAATATTTATTAAATCAGATCGTAAAGACAGATTCGCTAGTTTTCCTTTTCTCACAGCTGTTGTGAGACTGATCAAAATTTGTCACATGAAGCCCCAGTACAAAAAATATAACCCCTTAAAATAGTCTTACACGGTATATAGCTGCATACACCAGGTCCTTTGGCCATGTTCACACTAATAAGTTTTTGTTAGAAAACACACGTTTCTCTCTGTTTTGGGCTTCCGTCCACTCTGAGACAGGTTTTAGTCAGCAAAAACGTAGCTTTTTGAAAACGCTCTCCAAATCGATACATTTGGAAACGCTGCTTTGGCTTCGCAGTGCGGACTGTGAAAACTCAGGCTTTTGAACATGATGATGCATTATTAGTCATGTGACGGTGCCTTTTCTTGACTTTGCCCCAACATTTAATAAATAAATAAATGCCGGGCAGACATGTAACATTTCCAACCATTAAGAACGATAGTCTGGATGCAGAGCGTTTTTAATCGATGTATTAATGTAGACTTTGTGAAAAGAAAGTGTAAGAAAATCAGAAAATCAGTTAAGGTTTGTGGTGCTGGGATTTGAACCTAAAACCTCCTGATTTGTTTTACTAGACTACGTATTCTAGATTACGAATGTCCAGTGCTAACAGATTATTGAATCCCATCTATTATAACTTTATTAACACGTTGGTAATGCCTTGGGTGACTCGGTCAAATCACTACCCAATTTGGAAGGTTTCTTATTTTTTTATAAATGATGTTCACTCACTGCTGCGAAGATTCATTGAATCCAGACCTGTGCTGAATTAGCGCAAATACACAACTTGTGAGTCATCACGATATATTACATACAGCCTTGTGCAGCATCTGGGCATATGTGGCTTACTTGGATGTACACAATACTACACAGCAAATAATGGAGCGCTGATTCATTTTCCTACTGTATAAGCAATATTAAACACTCAAAAAACATAATGTGGCAATATTTGCCTGGGTAACTAATGCTAGGGTAGAAAGGAAAGTCTTGAGAAAAAAAAGCATGAGAAAAGAAAAGTAGAAGTTTTAGTGTTAAGTGGCAAGCTGGGCATAAGTGGCTCGTGTATGACTCTTCTAATTGGGTTTATTTATTTTGTTTGTGCTTTTAGATTTTAGAATGTTAAATTTAATTTACTTTAAAGCAAATTGGCTGGTGAGTTTAGATTCGTTCATTTCAAAATCTGGTCAATCTCATTTTGGTCTGGTTGAGTTTCCATAGTGGACTGTTCCAATAGCCATATAAAATAAATCTGTTTTGGGTATACAGGCCAAAATTTCTGTATAATTTTTGTAAAATTATGTAAATCTCAATGGAATTTTATATTGCAAAATCTTACAGTGATCAAGATTGAAGTAAATGTATCTATCGTACTGTACAACATACCGCTAGTATTCCAATCACTGTAGCAAAGTCTGTTGGTGTATTGCTAATGAGAGACCATACAAAGCAAATATAACGATCTTGACTCGGACTTTGGACATTCTGTGCCATCCAGATGAGGATGGGTTCCCTTTTAAGTTCTCTCAAGGTTTCTTCCCATACCATCTCAGGATTTTTTCCTTGCCACAGTCACCACTGTTGCGCTCATCAGGAATAATAAACTTATAAGGTGCAAATTCCAACTTCATCACCAGTTTATCTCTTGATAGCTTTAATCTTTAAGCATTAATCTGAATTTGGCTTGGAAACTTGCTCTGGTAAATATGATGAGATTGATGCGATGCACAAACAACCGTGACTCATGGACATTAAAATAATGTGCAAATCTTGTATTTTCATTAGTATGACTCTTCAGTAAGATTATCTTTTAGTATTCAGAAAAAAAACACAAATTCAATCTATTATACCTTTAACAAAAGCTTAGTGAGGAACATTGTTGGGGTAATGAAACAGAAATCTGATTTCCCATTCAATTCTTTCTCAAGAAAGGCTCCTGATTCAACTAAGCTCTGACCAGGATACAGCATTTTCTGAAGACTTGTCCAAATCAACTTGTTTTACATATCACTAAGCTAAATTTAGTTTGTGTTTCATTATTTTCATTGCTATCTGGTGTTCCAGGCATGTGGGTAACAGCAGGCAAGGTTTATTCTCCTCAAGACATCATTGGAAACACATGAGCTTCCTTCAGCAAGAATGAGATTGCACACAGTGCAGTCTGGCTAATCCTTTATTTACGGTCAGAGCAAAACCTTCCATTTCAAGTACATTATGTTCCCCAAGGTCCAATTTAGGCAATTTAAACACACCAATAATGGTCCAATATGTCTGCTTTCATAAAGACCTCTAAATACAGGTATACAAGCTGCACACCTAAAGTCACACACTTTTGTGCATCTAAATGTTCATTTTATTGTACAGGACACCCAATTTTGAGCAATGTGTGTTCATGTTTCCAGCCTTATCCCAGAGCTTCTAGCCATTTCCCTACTCATACACACATGACTCAACTCTCTAAGCCTTTTTCCGAGACCAAACGAGTGTGTTTTATAGCGGGAAAAACACTCGAACGCTTGCTCTGGCCTCGGAAAGCAACTGCGCTGTCCGTGGTGCTGACGTCAATCAACATCCTCCACATGAAAAAAACTCCAAGAGAACCATATTTAGAGCATTTGCAGACACAATGGACTTTTCTTTAGCACTAAGAGATACTCAAACAAAAGCAGAGTCACGACACAAGACGCAACACGACACACCTAAACGTATTAAATATGAATTGCACTCAGTGGCCACTAGATACACCCACCTCTTGTAGCTACAACCCCTTATTGGTCCTGTAAATGGTCAAATTACCATACAGCTGTACAATTACTGATTGTTGCTATGCACAACTAGTCACTCATTATTAAACTATTATTAAAGACAATTGCCTTCTCACCATGTAAAGAATATCTGGTTAAGAGCGGTCCTGATTGGTTTCTATGTGGATGTGGAATAAACTGTACCCAGCAACTTACGGGTTACAGTCAGTAATTGGAATTCAATTACCTACAAATAAAGAGGGCAATGAGTGTACATGTAATGGGCATTCATCTGTATTCATCTCTGTAGAATCTGGATACTGTTATGTTTATACAATGCTCTTACATATACAGTGTTTATGACTAATACTTCCATCCATCCATCCATCCATCCATCCATCCATCCACCTGTCTGTCTGTCTGTCTGTCTGTCTGTCTGTCTGTCTGTCTGTCTATCTATCTATCTATCTATCTATCTATCTATCTATCTATCTATCTATCAATTAGACCAATTGAAAAGTACGGTTTTGGTGCCTGTTACTGTTTTCCTGAGGATGTTAAACTGAATGTGGGTCAGTGTTTATTCATGACCCTCTCATCTCGTCTTTACACACACACACACACACACACACACACACACACACACACACACACACACACACACACACACACACCTGAGAGAAGGTGTGAAATGTAAGGATATGGCCATTCGATGATCCTCCGCGCGTACTTCCTCACCGGATTATTCTCGGCGAAGATAAACAGCGACCTGTTGGCGGTGAAACAGTTCCGGCTGCCCGGGGGAGGAGGTTTTGCGCGCCGCGTTTTCGTGCTCTTGGGCGCCTCGTTGCCGGGACCGTCGGTGCGCGCGCCCGAGTCCGCGCCCGAGCCCGTCCCGTTCGGCGCGTGCTGTCCGGAGCGCACCATGCCGAGCGGCCGTGAAACGAGCGAGTGCAGGGGACCGAAGGCGCGATGCCGCCCTCACTCCATGCCAAGCGCATTCACTGCCGAAAAAAGCCAGGTCAGGTCCTCCAGTGCTCCTCCCGTGCTGTTCACATTCCAGGAACTTTTTCTTCTGCCAAAAAAAGTTGCGTGGTCTGCATCAGAGGTCTGGGTACGCGCAGGCTTCCAGGTGCATCTCCGATTCTTATTTCTTTATATTTTGTTTGCCTCCCCCTCGTCCTCTCGCACAAGCTAATTAACAACCCTGGTGTCTGGTGCTGCGCGCGCTCAAGTCTCCAACCAAGCAGCCAAAAAAAAAAAAAATAAAATTACTACAAAAAAGCTATCGCATGCATGCAACACCATGGAGGAACAACATCGACTTCCGTTTCCAATTGCATTGCACGATCAAAGATCATCTGCTCGTAGATACAAACCAGTCAAGAGGTGGAGGCAAACAAATCCTACACGTTGGTCTCGGGTGCGAGAAGCAGCAACATCAGTATCAGCAACAGCATCAGGAGCATCAGCATCAACATCCAGCACAGAAAGACTCAGAAAGACTCAGGAAGGCAAAAGCGAAGGCTGGAACGGTGGCGGAACAGTTGCCACCCTCCATCCACCTCCTCCCCTCCCCCTCCCCTCCCCTCCCCTCCCCTCCGGATCCACAAACGTCTCCCACGTACTTTTTAGAGGAGCAGTTTATCTCTTTTCACCCTCCAGGCAGATCGGGCCGCGGGAAAATCGGTTACCATGGCGATCTGTGTTACACTCATCCTTCAATGCTGTTGTGTGTGTGTGTGTGTGTGTGTGTGTGTGTGTGTGCATCATGCTCTTTACATGTAGAGTAACTGGCGTTGAGAAGAAAGTGCTCATGTTTGCTCATGCAAGCAGTTTCACTCTAAATATGGATCCACTGCATCATGTTGGAGCTCTGAAGAGAACAAAAGAAAGAAATTCCCATTACAACTCTTTTATCATTTTTAAATCCATCACATCTTCATGCAAATATATCAACTGTGTGGTCACCTTCTTACTTTTTTGGAAATGTGAGACATGTCTCCTTTATTGAACTTCCACCTGTGAATGGAAACTATTCCACTATGACCTTACATTAGAAATGTAATAAATAAACTATATAACTATAATTTCAGCTTCTCCCATTAGGGGGCGCCACAGCGGATCATCCGTCTCCATACCCCCTGTCCTCTACATCTGCCTCTTTCTCACACAAACTACCTGCATGTCTTCCCTCACCACATCCATAAACCTCTTCCTTGGTCTTTGTCTTTTCCTCCTTCCTGGTGTCTCCATCCTCAGCATTCTCCTACTGATATACCCCATGTCCCTCCTCTGCACATGTCCAAACCATCTCAATCACACCTCCCTCACCATGTCTCCAAAACATCCAACATGCACTGTCCCTCTAATAAACTCATTTTTAATCCTGTCCATCCTGAAAACCTCAACATCTTCAGCTCTGCTACCTCCAGATCCACCTCCTGTCTTTTAGTCAATGGCACTGTCTCTATAATTTTGCATTACAATTATTAATGCAATAAAACTATTTATATTATGTTAATATTGCATCATAAATGAGACATTATTAGAAAAATATAGACACTAAAATTGGCAAAGAAAACCTTAAGAAAAAAACTGATTTATATATATATATATATATATATATATATATATATATATATATATATACTACATTGCACAACATTAAACCATTACTCATATCCAAATCTATACTACATATATAACAACAGTATAATAACAGTATAATCACAGTATAATAACAGTACTACAGGAAATAAAGGATAAATCTGAAATTTCAGGTATGAACACAGGACAATTGTTTTTCAATTAAATTTGGTTTTATTTGTAGAGCAGATTTACAAAGTTTGTTTATATAAGTTGATTACCTATACATTTATCCCCAATGAGCCAGCCAATGGTGGGCGTGTCAAGGAAAAACTCAATGAGATGATATGAAGAAGACTCAAAACAGAACCTCATCTGGGTGGCACCGAATGTCCGTTCATTAGCGTTCTATCATTGTTGAATGATGATTACAAAAGCAGCTGTAGCAGCAGGACCTCAGGTGCCATATTGTTTGGGTCAATTTCTTATAATCAACACATGAAGAACGAATGAATGGAATTACAGTAAGACCCCGAAGCATTGGGCTAGAAAAGCTTTTGATACACATGCAAATATCCGCCTTTGTTTTACAAGGTGTGTCCCATAACCCACTGAAATACGCAACCGGCGCTCGGTTTGTTTTAAGGCGACGCAGCTGCGTATTTGTCGTAATTGTCCGGGGTTCAGTGGGAAGCGTTTCTGAGCTCTCTGAATAATAATGTGTCAAAAAAGTTTAAACACATGAAAAGGAGATAGAGAGAGGAAACAATGACGACTGACACATGGCAGCCTGATGTGCAACAGCGCTGTCACAGTTTCAAAACCATGGAAACACAGATTGCACAAGATTAAACCCGAAGGTTGTAATTCTCCTACACAGACAGGCTAAATTGAATTTTTTTCCCCCTGCCTCTAATTCGTCTTTAAAGCCGAAATCTAGTTTGTTTAGTCGATATTATCCACGTAGGGAGCGCTGATTTATGCTCAGACGTCTTTCCAGTTCATATTCATAATTCACTCGTTTCTTTTTCAACCAATAAACCAAAAACAAACAGACGTTTCTGTTCCTGGAGACGCTCAATGAATTCAACACCAGCTCCTTCACACAATGTACGGTTACACATCGGCATTGAGGCATTTCTTAAATCGCATCACGCACTTGCATTCGCTACCAGGCTCCAAATGTGCCTATGAATCATCCGAATTTTTGTGTCGTTGAAGGGGAAAAAAAGGACAAATGCATTTTGGTGGAATGTTTGCCCAGGCTAATGCTTTTTGGCATGTGTGAACCTCGAAGGCAGCCAAATGGAATAAAAGGACCACCTACCTACTCGAGATAATGTAGGCAGGATAACACAAAAAAAAATTATAATAAAAACAAAGCATCATTAGAATAAGCATGTCTACATTTACAAATGCTTTGTTCAGTGGTGGACTGGAGATGTAGGTAAAGAACTAGTCTATGGCCTTTTTGATAAAAATGGAAATACTGCCAAATAATAAACAGCTGAGGACATTATTGGATTAGCAGGAGGGCATGCACACACACACTCACACACACACAACATCCATTTTGTTATGTTACAGCCTCATTCCCAAATAGTTTAAGTTGATTATTTTCCTCAGAATTCTACAAACAATACCCCATAATGACAACCTGAAAGAAGTTTGTTAAAAATCTCTGCAAATGTATTAAAAATGAAAAAAGAAATTAAATAAAAATTACGTTCAAATATTTAATCGCATCTCAGTCGCTCAATTGTATCTGTTTTTAATGTACAGTGAATTAATTATGGTGTTTTATTTTACATTAATCATCAAAACACCAAACTTTTGCTATGTTTCCACACGGACGGTTTTAATTGCCGGATGTGTTCATCATGGCCGATTTCGGTGCTTGATTTGAGACTTGGTGCATCGGTAAACCAAATGTTTAGTGGTTAAAAAAAATTTTTCGGCTGAGTTTTTTTAATCTCTGAGAAAAGAAAGGACGTCGTAAAGAAATGTGTGTCTCATTGACGGTTTTGATTTCACCTTTTTATATATATTTATTTATTTTTGTAATAAACATGATCAGACAGAAGTGCAAGCTGCATTAATCGTGCGGTAATAAAAATGTATGCCGTTAAAATTAATTTGCGCTAACGTTAATTTTGACAGTCGTTATATATATATATATATATATAATATATATATATATATATATATATATATATATATATATATATATATATATATAAGTTTCTCGTCTACTGGTCAGGACGTTGGGTTCCATCATGGTTAAGCTTTCATTGTTTAAACTGTAATCTTACCAACCAAATGGTTAATTACTCATAAGAGCAATTTGCCAGCTAAATTTAAGCTCTGATTCCAACTTCCTTCCCAAATGGAAAGATAAGCATAAAATTCCTGCTCAAATCCCTCCACCAGACCAGATATAAGGGTGGGTAGATCTTGATATTAGATCAAATAGATCCTGATATTAAAGCATTACCTTTTGTGTAATAAAAGAATGTATATGCTGATTGACCAAATCCTGCTTCTGTCTAATTCAGGATCTACATCTTGTAGAATGTTACAACAAGCCTGAGCGTGTGCAAAAGTAATTTGCTTTATGGGCTTGCCAGAAATGAAACTGATGATACTTTGTGTGACTGTCAAGAATTTCATGAACCCTAACATGTGCAAAGTCATTAGTAAATTAGCTACAGTTTGGCCTCAGGTATATTTGGGGGAGATGGTAGCTCAGTGGTAAAGACTCTGGGTTATAGGTTGGAGGTTCAAGTCCCAGTATTGCCAAGCTGCCACCTTTTGGGCCAATGAGCAAGGCCCTTAACAGTCTGGGCTCCAGGGGCACTGAATCATAAAAATAGGAAATAACGATTTCCGTGTGGGATCAATAAGGTGGATCTAATAAAAGGATCTAAATAAATACAGATATGGACCCCAACCAATTGCATCAGTCTTTGTTGAATATCCAATTCTAGATTTAGACGCCTTTGCCTATAAAATATTCTCCTGTCTTCTTAGAAGGCTTTCTTATAGATTTTAGAGTGAGGCTGTGGGGAATTCTGCTCATTTTAACCTTAGAGTGTTAGTGAGGTCAGTTACTGATGTTGGACAACAAGCTGGGGCATGAAATCTGATCAAGGACCACGAGTTCTTCCTACCGTGGCACATCATTCATTCATGATCCACACTTTGTACCCTGCTGCACTGCCATGCTGGAGCAAGCTTGGGCAAGACCTTTGAGTTCCAGTAGATGCTGAAACCTCTGACTCAACAGTTTTAGGAGGCCCATGTATTAATGATGTTTCATTCATGAAAGATTCATTCATTTTGTTCGAGAAGAATGATTTGTTCATTTTCTATTGAAAACGCATGAGCAAACCACCGCAATATCTCCAGTTTATCTAAAGTTTATCTTCTAGTCCGTGTCGTTCGTTCTTTTCTATGCAGTGAATTACATATCAAACAGAATTCAATAATTCATCTCATGAGTCCTCTGGTCCAAGGGGTCTCAAAAGCTGTTCACATACTGTGCTTTAATGCTATGGAACCCATCCTAGATCCTCCAATAACAGTATGTCTGTTTGCGATCATTCCTCTCGGTAATGGATGCAATTGCGCATGAAGAAAGCCCACAAATCCTGCTCGAATCTTAAACTCTCTAGGTTGAGGTATCCACCCCCACACACATGCACATCCTTTGATCTCTAAGAACCTGATAGGAAGCTTCATTGTTTCAGGAAGAGCTGTGGCTCAAAATACACTAGGTGCTGAAAAAGATGTATTTTAGGTGACCAAAAGATTGATTTGTAGACATTAAAAAAAATAGCAAGTTTTGAAGGTTTTCGTTTGAGGAGTCTGCCGAGGATGGAGAACATTGACTGTTGGGGATGTAATAAAGGATATGAGCAGTTCAGTCTTTTGGTTAAGGACACAAGGTGGCTGAACAGACTTTCTACATCCATCCATAGGGATTGGAACCAGATTTCAGTAGTTGTAAAGCCAATGGACAAGTGTCAGGGTCATTAGACCTCGATTTGAACCCAGACTTCTGTAGCATTACATTCTGTACTATGTTGTTTAATAGTAACACTGACTTAATAACCATAATGATCTCACTGTTGTGCTGTAGTTTATTCTGGCATGTAGAATAATCCCACAGCTTGTCATCTGAGCCTGGAGACATGTAGTGACATATTGAATTGCACGGCAGAGTGGCATCACAACTATCTATAATGACAGCTTCATGAATATTTCCTAACCAGGTCACTGTGCAAATATAATATGTCAAAAATAGATCATGAAATAGTTCTTAAGACTGCTCTGCTTTTGGAGAGAAAGTGAGGTGCAAGGAGGGGCTTTAGCTCCGTGCACTAATTGAAGGAGAAAATATTGTATTAAAAATGGTGAACCATTTAGCGGTGGGGGATAAAGAAAGAACTGGCTAGTGGTTTGAGGGATTTGTCTTTCTTTGTTTTTTATATATGTTGTAATATGGGATGAAAATATCATCATTTTCTCACAAATGTGATGTCTGAAATGCCAAATGTCTGTCATATTATTAAGGGCAAATATAAACATTATAAACACCTGAAACAACCATTAAGCAGCATGTAGAACCCTGAAAGTGTTTTAGGGTCCAAGGTTCAATCCTGGGCTTGTCTTCCTGTCTGTATCTTCTCGTGAGGTTCCTCCAGGTTCTCCCGAAAGCATACTAAAGCAGATTGAAGTACTAAAGGACCACCTATTACCTAAAATGATTGGGGAAATTCCATTATTGCTTTTATACTTTTTTTTACATTTTAGCACAAATGCATAGACAAAGAACAAATTTGTGGCATCTTGTGACTCTTCATTGAACCCTTTATAAGCATTTATCAAGTCTAAATCTTATTTGAACACATATGGGCTGCTGGAAAAACCTCCATTCACACCTCAGTAAGATGAAATTTTCTCTAGAGGGAAAAAAAGGAAGAATTTCCATCTCCTGTTTCCACAAGAATGGTTCATTTTGCGACCAAGTATTAAATAAATAATCCAGGGTTAATTAAATGTTCAGGGCAGAAGTAGTTGGCCTCCTCCTGGAGTTACTCATTTTCTGCAGGTAGTTTTAACACACATTTATCATCTAATGCGGTCAGATGTTCAGGTGGATGTATGTGCGTATGCGTTATTGGCACAAAAGATGGCATACGGTGCGTCAGTCCGGGTAACTGACATTATAATTATGGTTTACTAATGTGTTGACACCATAGGGGAAAAGAAATGCTGGAGAAAAACACAAGGGGGTATGTATGATGAGCAGAAATGAAAAGCGTCAGAAGTTCTTTTTTGTGGTTGGACTGCTTTGGGTGCTTATTTAATAGCTGGCGTTTAGGGGTGTACGTCCCACACACTAATATTTGGGTTATCGAGTTATACATGTTCCTAAAGCACCAGTAACCAGCCTGATCCATCCAACCACCTTACCTCTGGATGGATTGCTCTTCAATTGAAGACACTCTATGCAGTTGTGGATGGGTCCAAATGAACAGCCTAAAGATCCATGTAGTTTTGATCGTTGGGGAAAATGTATCCCAATCATAGATTGGTTGTGGTTGTCATTTCATGGTATTTTCCTCCTGTAACCCTTTGACCTGTAAACACCAGAAGAAGAACAGATAGCGGACATATATACAGTAACTATGTGAGGAAGATGGATGGATGAAGATGGACAAGAAAAGGGACATACAGAATGTGGTGAAGAAAGTGTGATGGTGTATGTATGGTGATTAGTCAATCCAATCAACTTCAATGAAAAATGAATGTGCAGGTTTTTGTACAATACATTCCTTGTATGATGGAATGTCTACTGTTTAAAGTGCTCTACAAATAAACCTAAATTGAATAAAGTTCCTGTTTTTTGTCAGATTAGGATAATGTGATGCTGAACAAGCAGTTTTGGAAACAATTGTATGTCCACTGAAACCTTCCCGATACTCGATAACATTCGCTCTCTGCATATGTGGAGCGTAAAGTATGTACGTATGTATATACGTATATATGTATATATGTTCTTATATAACCTTCTGCACTAAAGCCTAAACATGCAATACAAACTGTTTTTTTTGTTCTTTTTTTTTCCTTATAAACATTTTGATCTCAACTGTTGTTTCCATGGCAACTAAACCCACTCGAATTTGTGCAAAAAAGAGTTGCTGTACAATAGACTGAGCTCTCCCACAGAAAAGCTGCTCCATCCCGAGGGCAGATTCTGATCCAGCGTGCGGAGTCAAGCATTTCAATCCTGCTCCGGCCGGACTGAACTGGACCAAAGAGCAACAGCTCTGCCAGAGAAACAACACTGAGCGTTTTTCTTTTCCAGAGATGATCTCATTGAGGTTCATCAAGTGGGTAAAGATTAGCCTGAGCATCCTTGAGGCTCTTAAAGATCTAACTGGTATCCTGAGACATTGGCATGTCCAGGTTTTTTAGATATGCCATGGTGAATGCGTGGGGTAGGGGCACTGCTGGGAGATTGGTTGAAATTATAACAAAGAGGCCATAGGAGACGAACACCTCAAGAGGCCTGGACTAAAAAGCGTTCACATTTTCAAGAGAGGGGCAGGATTTCAGAGAGACTGCTGGGGAACTGAAATTCAAAAATGCAAGGAACCACCTAATTATATATATATTTGGGTCACGATTGTCTGATTTGTCCATTGGTGCAAATTCAATGGTCCCACACTTACTCTGCGTTTTTAGAAACTCCATAGCACTGAGAAAACAGTTCCAAGTTCCTCTAGTCTCTCTAACACCAAAATTAAGATCTGCTAGAAAGTAGGAGTTACTGCAGCATTAATACCTATAAGTGTACCTTGAAGCTTCTATACTCCTATTGAGCAAAATAACCATATTGGGGACAAAGTGTTTTACAAGATGCAGCCACTGTTTAGGAGAAATCACTCTGGCTTTGAATGTGAATGGGCACAAGCTTATCTCCTGCTGTAGATAAAATTCAGCATTTTCTGTATGGAATCTGTGAATTATTCATTTAATCGTTATTCATTTAGAAATTTGGAAGTTTTTTATTAATATTTTTCTATATATATTTCTCTATATATTTTTACAGAATTATCAGAAAGTCAGGGGTTCAAGCCCCAGTATCGCCAAACTGCCACACTTGGGGCATCATGGCTGACCCTGCGCTTTGACCTTTACCGTCCTTACATCACTTGGATATGAGAAGAAAGAAATTCACTGTGCTGCAATATAGATGTGACAAATAAAACTTACCTTTAGCTTTTTACATTGGATTTTTTCAAATAAAAGGAACAAATTCAAGAATTTGTAACTTTGAATTACCCATTTCCTATTCAACATAGTATCCTGGTCAAGGTCATTATAGGTATGAAGCTAATTCCAATATCAGTGAGAAATTATGAAAGAATTCACCCAGAATGGGAAGCCAGTTCCTCAGTACGGTCCACATTTGTTTACACTTATTTCGAGTAGCCACCTTGCATGTCTTCAGATAGTGGGAGTTAGCACCAGGAAGCGGACCCATAAATACACCAATAGCCCAAGCTTAGGCTCAAAGCAAGTACTCTGGAGCACCAGATTTAGCTATGGCTACCAGCAGGAAGCAATAGTACTGTAAGGAAAAAAAATTTGAGACATGGTTTATTAGTTTAAGGATGGACTAATATTAAATGGCATAGTATTGAGCTCATGACTGTTCATGGGTTTTGGTCAAACTCATAACTTGCAAAAGAAAGCTGAGGTGAATGATGGCGTCCTGAAATCAGCCTGGAATATCATTGTGTTTAATGTAGTTCATCTGTTAAACTGTTAAAAGTTTTTTTCCATCATTTGATTTATGAAGATAAAATAACGTGATATATAACCTAATCTAATTTAATGTAACCTAATCTAACCTGATAAAATCTAATCTAAAATCAATGTCATTTACAAACACCTCACTGGTTTAACATGTTTACTAACATAGTGAAAAACTGCTGTAAATAAAGAAACGTGTTTGAAGTTCACTGAATGTCTGATTTTGTGGTTAAACTGCTTTGGGTGCTTACTTGATAGCTGGCATTTGCAGTGTTCTGGTCTCTTTCTTTACTTCGATTCTGCCTGATTCATCCCAACACCTCACCCCTGGACAGAGTTCTCTTCAACTGGATACACTCTGTGCAGCTGAGGA
Organism: Silurus lanzhouensis; assembly: GCA_039877035.1. Taxonomy (NCBI): domain Eukaryota; kingdom Metazoa; phylum Chordata; class Actinopteri; order Siluriformes; family Siluridae; genus Silurus; species Silurus lanzhouensis. The sequence continues at coordinate 8,084 of JBCEWE010000513.1, read as the reverse complement.
TGGTTCTACATGAACAGCCTGAAGATCCATGAAGATCTGGAGCAATTCAAGAACTATTAAGATGGATCTGGACTGGAATTAATTTCAACAGTCTGCTACAATGGTAGCATCTATCACTGAACACCTCAACAATGATGGAACTGTAATAAATGGACATTCATGATGAGGATGGGTTCCCTTTTGAGTTTGGTTCCTCTCAAGGTTTCTTCCTTAGGAAGTTTCAGGATGTTTTTTCTTGCCACAGTCACCACTGGCCCACAAATTAGGGATAAACTTATAAGGAGCAAACCTATAAGCACCCATTTTGAACATTTTAACTCCTTAACCTCTTAACTTAATCTAATTAAATCTAATCTTTTCTTCTTCTTCTTCTTCTTCTTCTTCTTCTTCTTCTTCTTCTTCTTCTTCTTCTTTCGGCTGCTCCCATTAGGGGTCGCCACAGTGGATCATCCGTCTCCATACCCCCTGTCCTCTACATCTGCCTCTTTCAAACCAACTACCTGTATGTCCTCCCTCACCACATCCATTAACCCCCTTCTTGGTTTTCCTCTTAATATTCTAAACTAATCTAATCTAAACATTGAGAGTAGACTATTATATTAAATATTTAAAAAATATTCCCTAAGTTCAAAGCCAACGCAATACTTTTAAGTTCCCATTTTGTATCTCCAATAAAGACACAGTGGATATGGATTGTACAGACGATATACTGTATTCTGTTCTGTGGTATTGTAGGTCACATGACATGTCTCAGAGACTTCGTGAGCATGTATTATTACTGAGACGATGAGTTACATTCATTCAATCTTTTCTCTCATAGAAATATGAACTACATTGCATTATCCATTATCGCTTAATACTAAATGCTAAAATTATAAATAATATGAATAACCATGTGTTAATGCTTTTACTCTCCACCAGCACCCCACCTCAGACCTCAGTGTCTTTTTATCATCTTTTTTATTAATCATGGTTTTTTTTGTTCATTGGGAAAGCAACTGATGTAGCTAAGGTTTAAGACTAGCATCCATTAGAATAAGAAAGATGAGAGAAATAAGAAGAAAAGAACATAAAACAGGAAAGAAGAAAGTAGTTTGGACCAGTGTATAGAGATACTGCACCAGGAATGTTGGAATTTGCTCTCATGATTACTTGAATCCTTATATCTGAAAGCCTTGGTAGCTAATCATGCAAGGGCGAGACATGGAGTCTTTTTCTAATTTCTCAATAGCAACTTAATATCAGTGTGTGTACATCATTAGGTTTTAACATAATATATAATAATTTTATATATATATATTTTTATAGATTGTTTTTATGGATTTGGTGGTTAAAAAAAAACAAACAAACCTGTTTAGGATATTTGGTGGATCAGCGAGAAACATTTTGAGGCAAGTGTGATGAGTCTTAGAATGATTCTTCATCTTCGAGCAAAATATTTCTGAAAACCTGTAGACGCTAATGAGGACTGATTTATTTTTCCCCTACTGGAAAGATTGGCGGTAAAGCCAGAAATCAAACACAAGAAGGATTTCGTGGAAAAAAAAAAGAATAATCAATTACGTTGCGGCGCACTGAAAGCTTCTCTTTAGAAATGCTTCTTCCCAAGAGAAGTCAGCAGGCCCATAAACCCCTCTCAGCCTTGAACGCTGTAAGTCTGAAGGACACTTATGTAATTTCTGATGGATTTTTCACCTCGGCTTTGATGAGAGTGGTTTTGGTATTTTTCTTTTCGCTTTGTTACCTGGCAACAGACTCTGTTCTCTCAGCTTTTCTCGATCAGGTTCAAGCCTAAATCGAGCCTTACATAAAACACGTATCGTGCATGCCGTAATGTTTGCATCTGCTCCCTAACACACCTTTAACCCCTTAAAGAGTTCAATCCCAGTCATTTCCAGCACATTTCCAAACCAAATGAATTCTCTTATACATTAGCATGCCATGTGGAAGAAAAATAAATAAAAAACATTCAGACGCACTTGGCTTGCCTTGGCAGCGAATTGATTTTCTCTGTTTCTTCCCACCCACATGCCCCTATACTCTTATGCTCATTCTCTAAAAGCACTCATAGCTGCCGGTCTGCATTCATAATTGCTTCCTGTGCTCGAGTGGCTCGGTGTTTGGCCAGGCTATAGCGATATAGGAGAAGCACACATGAAGAAAAAAAAAAAGAAACACTCATATATTCAAGATGTCAGGATCTGTCACGGTAATGGCAGCTGGGGGTGGGAGACTTCACCGGAAAGAAAAAAATATATATATATATATATAAAATCACACCTCATGTTCACACGAGAGATTTGTGTGTAAAGACAATGTGCTGAAATGGTAACTCCGTACAGTGAGGATGCTTTCGGATAGAACAGCCATTCCCAGGTGTACTCGTATATATTCCCTGTGGGGGGCCCATTTTCCTCATTTTTCCTGATCTCACGCACAGATCTCAAATAGATCCGGAAATTAATTGTGTCAGATTTGGTAAAGTAGGAGATATGTAGCACAGGAGCTTGTGGAGTGCAAGAAAGAATGAAAAAGAACAAAATCAAACATAACAGCATGGCGCTGCTGAGCTCTTTATTTTGATTGGTCAGAGGTTGTTGATTTTGTATATTCTGTAAAGCTGCTTTGGTACAATGTCATTGTTAAAAGTGCTAAACAAATAACATTGAGTTGAATTTAATTGAATTGAATTGAATGAAATTGATTGAATAATCCAGATAGTGGAATTTACTGATACTGATTAGTCAACCAATAGTTTTTAAAATGAATACAGAATAAAAAAAACATTGTACCATGTAAAATAGTACTGAACTTTACTATGAAAAAAACAAAAGGAGTATTAAATAATTAAAATGTGCTAAATGACATAAATATTATTATATTAATTATATTGAAAAATATAGTTGCATAAATATTCTAATTGTATATAGCATTATAATGAATAAATATAATATAGCGCTTTCTGTGCAGTGTCAGCGGCATCTGTGATTCGCCCCTAGAGGCCACTCTCGTAATGACAGCAAACGCAACCCGGAAAAACTATCGGTTATGGATTTTTGCTCTACAAATCAACTATCAAGTATCAGTATGGGTCAATCTCCACTTTAGATATATGCAATGTTGTGTAAGGAGATATTTATTTATTTTTGGAAGCTGTCTGCAGTGACATTGTTTGAAATTTATGAATTCATGAAACAGATTTGACCAGAAGGAGTAGTAGGTCTGTAAGGAGATCTTCATTTGTTTATTTATTTGATGCTAAAGACTTTAGTCATAAATGGAAAGAGCCTTCTGAAATTGGATGGAGTCTCCAGTGTAAAGGCTTGAGAATTCTTGATTCTGATTGGCTGTAGTGTAGTAGTTTGTCTCCTGTACTAGGACTTCATGAGAAAAATCAGGTTGGTGGAAAATGTTGCACTGTTGATGCATGATGTAATTTTTCTGTAAGAAAACACTTATTCATTTCACAACTGACAATTGACTGTAAACTCTTTGTAGCAGCTGGAGGTACAAATCCAATCTAACTTCTTACAGTATGGAAAATTCTTTAAGATGGCTGGTTTTCCTGTTTCTTACAAACATGTTAAAGAAAGAAAGGTGATATTTACTGCTAGTGTGTAATTGATAGACACTAACTTGTTTTGCTTGAATTTCTACAACATTGGTTACAAATAAAAATGGATTTAAAAATGACAGTGTACTTTTTATTTAAAATAATAAAATATTATAAAATAATAATATTGAATTATAAAATAATGACAAATATTCAATGAATTTAAACTGATTGAAACACCTAAGAATCTACTTTTATCTGAACAATAATCGAAGAGTGAGTTCACTGTTGAATTTTTTACATGAACATTTTTTTTTTTTTTTAACAAAAGTTCAGTACAGTAACTTGGCGGGATCAGAACCAGGTCACTTCATCTAATCACAAGAGTGTCATTTATGGTGAGCTGCTCTCATTCCTGATAAGAAATATTTAGGGCTGTGATTAGTTTTGGCAGAAGACCTAGATTTGATTTTTTTTTCTTTACAGGTCCATATTCGCAGCTCTCCTCCAACAGATGTCACCAAAGCCTCAACTTTCCATCCTGAATGTATTTCCCTTTGATCCCTCATGCTTCCCTCATGATTCCCCCCCCCAAAAAATCACTGTAACAAAGAAGATGATTGTTGGTAGGGATACATGATCTATCAACACCTGACCAACTCTCCTTCTTTACCCGAGAATGCAGTCCAGAGATGGCAAACGTACACACATCCTTCACTCCAGTAGAAGTACAGATACTCAAGTTTTGAAATGCTCTTGTAAATTTTAAAGTACTGACTTTACTTTTTCACTCAAGTTAATATCAAGTTAATAAATTTGGACTTTGACTAAAAAGTAGCCATTTTTTTATTCATCTTATAACTGGACCTCACATCATATTAATATATTAATACAAAATCATTTAAAATTTTGTTGCCTAATGAATGTATCCAGGTTGAACATCCACCATAGAGAACACAAGCAGGGAAAAGATGATGATGATCAGGTGATCAGGAATGTCTCTGTTCTCAGTCATGTTTACATCACTGACTCTTTCTGTCTCATCGCTGACTCTCTTCTTGTTGCCTTCTGCCCTGCTCATTGTTTGCTTCGTAAACTAGCCAATGTCTGTGGTGTGTGAGAGCCAGGAAATAATACACCGGTGGTAGGTTGAAAAGCCGCACCAAATAGATTAAAACTTAAGCAACGAGACTGTTTTGAAAATGTAAGGAGTAAAAAAATACAGATATTTGTGTAAAAATGGAGAATGAAAGTAAAAAGTTGTCTGAAAAAGGAATAGTGAAGTAAAGTACCAGACTGATACTGATACCAGAAAAATCTACTTAAGTAAAGTAATAAAGTATTTGTACTTTATAACCTTCATCTCTGACGCAGACTAATTTAAAGAGACACACAAGATTATGGGGGATTTGTTAAAAAAAAAAAAAGACTTGCATGGCTCTGTAGTTTAAGGAATAAAATATCACTGACAGAACAGTTGATTACATTCACTTTTTAAAAGGATGGTGTCAGAATACACTCTTTAAAATTATTAATGACTGTTAGATAGAGAGAAGGATGTGGATAAGATGGATATAAAATATATGTATGGAGAGATAAATGGATGGATGGATGGATGGATGGATGGTCGGATGGATGGATGGATGGATGGATGAATGGATATACCATTTATAAAGTTAAATTCGAGGATGAATGAAGGATGGATAGATGGACCAGTAAGTGGATGGAGGTCTTTCCAGAAGTAAAATACGAATTGGATTGCAAGGATTGAAAATGCACGAGGCTACATTTCTTCAGTTTGGCATGTATGAATTTCAGCAGCACAAACGTATTTATTTGTTTGCATATTTGATTTATATTGATTGCAAGAGACCGAACAGGATTCACATTTTTACTGTACTGTACTGTACTAGTGTTTTGTTCTTCAAGAGAAGTCAAGACTTGAATTCTTGGTTTTTCATCCATTTTCAGAAATTGTAATTCTGTGTTTTGCTCTGTTGCTCATTAGTGTCATTCAAGATTCATCTTAATCAACATGAACATTACCAAATATTAATGTAGGAAACAGCAGATGATTGTACACAATCAATTAAATGAATGTACAAAAGCATGATGAGCACAAGTGAAGTAAGTTTTGAGAAATTTAATCTCTTTAGATAAATAAATTAGTGGATGGATAAATAAAGGATAAATAGTTGGAAAAATAATAAGAGGACAGATGAATGGATGAAAGGATGGACATACAAATAGATTAATATTAGATAGATTGGTAGATGGATTGATGAATGGATAGATAGATGGGTGGATGGATGGATGGATGGATGGATGGATGGATGGATGGATGGATGGATGGATAAATGGATGGATGGATGGATGAATTGATGAATAAGGGGTGAATAAATAGATGGATGGATAGATGGAGAAAGGATGGATGGATGATTTGATGGATGAAGTCAAGTCAAGATGAATCGGGGATGAATGATTAAATGGATGGATGGATTGAAAGTTGGATGAATACATGAATCAGGGGTGAATAAATAGATGTCAAATTAAGTCAATACAAGTCAAGATGAATGGGGGATGAATGAATAAATGGATGGATAGATGGATGGATGGATGGATGGATGGATGGATGGATGGGTGGCTGGATGCATAAACTGTATGCATGAATGAATTAGTGACAGAATTAAGAATAAATGGCATGTGGTATATGTAAGTGGGTTAATGTATACATAAATAAATAAATAGATGATTGATCAGATAAGTAGATGGAAGCATGAATAGAGGCATGTGCTAAAGAAGAGAAAGAGCTAGTGGATGTCCAAACTCATTTTCGCAGATGAGGAAAATAAAAACGTTATTGAGAAATGTGTACAACAGTTATAAGATGCTCAGAAGGCAGACCATCTGAGGTGGAAACTCAGGACTTAAAAATATTATCAAGAAATGGTTGGAAATTAAGAGAATGCTGTCACAAAGATCTGATGGAAGAGACACTTGGTATCTTTGAAGGAAAACAAGCCAAACATTAGAGTGACATCTGCAAGACCACTGTGAATCCAACACACACACACACACACACACACACACACACACACACACACACACACACACACACACACACACACACACACACACAGCCCTGAGTTTGTTTTATGGTGGATTTTAACTAGGGTGGTAACCTGGTCTTGGAAACACCCTGCTCTGCAAATTTTTATACATAAAAGTAATAATCTCCTGGAATGGTAGAAGCCTTCCAGAGAATTTTGTTCAGCTCAGAAGGGTGTACAAGAAGTTCCTAGCATTATAATCACATTCTTAGTATGGGTTCCTCTTTTGAGTACTTTCAAGGTTCATCCTCGTAGCATTGAGGGAGTTTTTCTTTGCCACAGTCGCCTTAGGTTTGCTCATCGGGGTTTATATACACAATTCACTTATAAAAATGACTGAACGTTCTGTAAAGCTATAAAAGTGCTATAGAAATAGTTTTTCCTCGTCACAGTCGCCACCGGTTCAGTAATCAGGGACAAACTTACTCTTATAAAGAACATATTCATTTTTTATCACCACATTATCTATCTATATATCTATCACTGTATGGGGGATCTATCTATCTATCTATCTATCTATCTATCTATCTATCTATCTATCTATCTATCTATCTATCTATCTATCTATCTATCAGTCTGTCTGTCTGTCTGTCTGCACCAGGGAAGTAAAAGTGTACAGTACGCGCGCACACGCGCTCGCAGTAACGAGGAAGCGCTCGTGCCCGAGTCCGGTGGGGGGGAAACCCGCTTCTGAACAAGTGAGACGGAACTCTGGTGTCTCGCGCGCGACTTTCCGAGTGAACAGAGTCAGATTGCGCTTTATCATGTCTCGGATATGACCGGATTTCCGCCACGGTCCAAACGCACGCAACGGCAACGCAAATGGCGCAGAGGAGAAGAGCACCGCTGCTGTTCCCGGCGCTGATCTGCGCGCTCGCCGCGGTGAGAGCGCGAGCCTCGGTCAGCGGTGTACCGGGGGGACTGAGCCTGACCCCGCCGTACTTCAACCTGGCAGAGGGCTCGGGCATCTCCGCCACGGCCACGTGCGGCGAGGAGGACAACGGAAACCCCAGGACGGATCTCTACTGCAAACTTGTCGGAGGGCCGACGTTGGGATTAACGAGCCAAACTATCCAGGTAACACACACACCACACACACACACACACACACACACACACACACACACACTTACCTATGCATTTCCCGACTGTACATTGTTATTATTTGGACCAAAGTGTAAAAGCTTCATTGTAATTATTTTCCCAATGAAGAAATTATTATTAGTTATTATTATTTTTTTTTTTGGAGCTTCATCAACCTATAAATGATTAATATTATAGTGTTGGGTCTGATCTACATTTTTATTTCCTTTATTATACAATCAAAATTCTATTCAAGTATATTATTATACATTACAAAGAATCTTTAAGGCTGATTTGGTTGTCCATCACACAAAATATTGGCAGTTTTGACATGTTCG